>JANHGB010048316.1:0-38917 GCA_026283785.1 Coracopsis vasa
TGCTTGCCACATCTCCAAGATGTAGCAAGGCATGGAAGCAGGCAGAATTCTATGTTCTAGTTTTGATCAGCAATGGCCCTTTAAGGCTGAGCAGGACGTGCAGCATGGACACTGCCCAGTCAAGCCCAGCAGCCACGTGAACTGTGTGTGATGGGCAGTGCCAGGCTGGCACAGCAAGAGCCTCCCAATGGCAGAGGGAATCTGATAGAACTTGTTGGCTCCCACCCTGTCTGCTCCCCTTTTTCTTTGGACAAATGAGAAGAACTTGTCTCCCAGTGCAAGATTTTGGGGGTACATGTCAGGGTAAGAGATGCCTGACAGTAAAACTTCCAGCTCGCCCTGACTTCTGCCTGGGATGCTGCAATGTCAAGTGAAATAACCTTCCAAGCTGGCTCTGGTGCAGAGGTATTTTGCTTTATGTTATTGCTAGGAGCTTTCTCTCTGAGCTCTTTCTGCTTCTCTGTGTTCCTGATCTCTGGCTCTTCGCTCCTTTTTTTTTCCTTGGGCTGGGATGTGTGCTGTCTGCAATGCATCAGGAAGTAATACACAATGAGGAAACTCTCATCATCTGTGCATCAGGGGGAGATTTACTGACTGAGTGCTGAGCAGTCAAGTTATTGATTCAAACCATAGCCCGGTCTCTCCGTCTGCTGCTTGGAGTGGCTGGTTACGTCCTTCTGGTTCACTGCATTTAATCGGATTCCCTGAGCTGCCACACAGAGGGGGAGAGTTAGAATCAGATCCATCTATGATGTTTGCTTCAAAATCCAGCTCTGTATCCCCTTCTCCATCCATGGAGCAGGCAGATTCCGATGCTCTGGACATCAGCACCAAAGTGCAGCTTTACGGTGTGCTCTGGAAGAGACCCTTTGGGAGGCAGTCGGCCAAATGGTCCAGGAGGTAAGCCACAGTTACTGAGGGATGCTCAGGTGAAAAATAAAGCTTAAGGGCACTGCGGTAAGTTAGAGCCTGATTGCTTGGCTCTTCAAGTGCAGCTAGCCAGGCAGAGACTAGGGGTGAAACTTTGGGCATAGCTTCCCTGCTTTTCTGATGCTTTTCACACATGGCACCCCATTGTGCTTTTCTTTATCTGCCCAGATCCCGTGCTACATGCACCTCGGGGTGGGAATAGGGACTAGCTGCCTCCTCTAGATACTTATCTTATGATCATTTAATGAGAAAAAGGGTCAGCTCATGTATTTTGCCCCCAAATTGCTTGACTTTTTTCACTAGCACTTGTTAAAGCTCTTTGAGTCCTTTGGGTGTGAGATGGCTAGTCTGAACTGACAGTGCATGTGAGACTGTATGTGCATGTGTACAGTCTGCTGGGGCTTGTGGACCAGTGTCGTTATTGCTGTGTTGTCTGATGGTGATGGCATGCTTGGAACAGCAAAAGCAGACTCACTTCCCTGCGGAGAAGGCGGCTCCAGATTCTCTCCCATCTGGTGCTAGGGAGTTGTAAGCTGCTGCGTGTTGTCTCTCAGCAGTCAGGAGGTTTGGAGCTGGGAAGCATTTGCTGTAACCTTTTACCGAGGATGGAAGTATGTTCTGTAATGTTGAAGTGATGGGTCACTTTGAGGTTAAAGTTGGTGTAGTTTGTTCAAATCACTGAATCTCATGGGAGAGTTTTCCACTGGCTATCAAAAGTTGAGACATGACTGTTTATGGATGGTACTCACACAAAAACACGGTACAGCTCTTTCTGGAAGTACACGATCCAATGGATTAAGCCTTCCAGCATTCCTGGGTGGCAGATTAATGTCACTGCTGGTAGACATCATTGGCAAATGATTCAGTTAAAAGGCTAGCAGCCAAGAACTTTCATTTTCACGCTACCACTGCCAGAGATAAGTTTTGTGACCCAGAACTTGTTGTCGTGGTCTATTAGACAAGGATAGCAGTGCTTACCCACCTTCAGCAGTTTGATGTCTGCAGATGAAAAAGGCTGTGAGAAAAGCAAAGTAATGTTGTTTTTTCCCCCTCCTCACCTTTCCACTGCGGAAAGGCACAAATGAGTCATTAACAAATGACAGCACAGGGAGCCTGAGCTACTTCTGGACCTGAAAGGTGGGTTTGTAGCCTTGGTAGTGAAGTGTGTCTCAAGGCTTTTTGGAAGAATAAATGAACCTGCACATGAGCAATGTCTGTCGGCTACCTCTAATACTTAACCTTTGGTGGGTACGTTTTTGCTTCAAGCTGCACAGTAAACACAACACATCAAATCCATTTCTAGCCCCAGCTTTCCCAGTTTTGCTCTGTGTAGTAACGACAGTGCTGCCCAGTCTGAACCTGTGAAGGTGGCATAGGCTGAAAAATAGTCAAATGTCGTTTGGGAAGCAGGTTTGTGTTTGTAGCCACCTTTGACTTGTGTGCAGGTTTTATTCTGTACTTCCCCCCACAGTGGCCTTTTTCACCTCGGACAGAATTTGTGCTGATGCTCTCTACTCAGCTCTCAAACATTGATATTTAAATGAATTATGTCTGGAAGCTAATGTGGCTGGGTTACGGAAAACAGGTGGACAGACTAAAGGAGGGGAAGGTAATTTGCTATGGAGGAGACATTCTTAAAAGGCTTTCTTCTTCCTAATAAAAATTTCTTGCAGGCAAATGGCTTGTGTCTGCTCTCTCTATCATTACTTATTTAGTGCTGTTCTATTCCTAGAAGTCACCCCCATCTTCATGAAGTGGTAAATATTTTAGTGCTAGCAGGTAGGAAGAGACCATGGGGCAAGAATGACGTGGATGGTTAGCTGCAAGCACAGCAGCTGGGGGTCCTGGAGACCAGAGATGGGTCTGTGGGAGATGAACACAGGGGGTCTGTAGGGTTTGGAAGGAAGGGGTTTCTGGAGTAAACCAACTGGAACACGAGGAGCAATAAGTTGGGGTTTTTTACCACAGAAGAGATTTTCTTTGCAGTAAAAAGCTTACATGTTATTATAAGTTATTTGTGAAGGAGAATAAGGAGCAATTAATCCATTCCCTCGCCTACCCCTCATGCCCAGCAAGACACAGCTGGTCAGTGCACTGTTTCATGAAAAGGAGAAGTTTCCCACTCCAGTTAAATGAAGAGGGAAAAATGGACTATTTCTAGATGCAGTTGAGGATCTGACCTCTGAGCAATGTAGATTTTGTCCTGACATCTTGGACTGGACAATAGAACTACTCCCTGTTCTAAGGAAAGTCCAAGCTATGGGAGGTAAACCAGCATGTAACAGGAGGATTGACCACATCAGGCTATCAGCCATGAAGATGTGGCTGTTGAGATGATGATACTGGCTTGATCCCATTCATTTTGCTGTAGCAGCAGTGCTGCTGGAGACACAGAGATAAAAAAAAGTGAGTGTTTAAGTGAAAGATGGAGCCTAACTGGATAATGGGTAGGCATGGTGTCCAGTGCTTTGGAAAATGAAATCCCAGGTCTGGGGATTTTGCGGCTTTGACCAGCCAAAGCTTGGGTAGCTGCTGGAGTGGCTTTGGAAAGTCATATTCTTGGCCCTTGACTTATGGTTCTCCTCTTTCCACCAACTGCATTCCATTATTCCTTTGAATTTATAACAAGCAGTTTAGTCAATTCCCTATAGTTGCACTGGTACTGGCATCAGCCCGGCATGGAATGAAGTGCACGAGGTACAAACCTGCTTTGGATATTGCATGAACAGGGTGCTGTATCTTTGCAGGTAGGAAGTGACGCGTCCTTCTTTGCTGTGAATCACCCCAGCTCTGTATAGGCATGTCAGGTTCTAAGCTGACTGTCACCATTCAGGTGTGAGACTCTGGAGCTAAGGGGAACACCTCTAGGAAAGCATCTGCCCAGTGGTCAGCTAGAGTCAGAAAAGCAAGGTGGGGCATTAGGAATTGAAGGGAGTAGAGAAAAAGTACCACAAAATATGCTGGTACCTCTGAATAAACCCATCAGAGGTGCAGGTTACTGTTGGAAGGAGGGAAATGCAGCACAGTTGAGAGAAAGCTTATCTTCTCTGGGACCAGCCCTGGCTGTGGCACTGCAAAGCAGGCACATAACCTTGTTTTCCAGCAGACTGGTTACCAACATTCCCTAGATGTGGTCACAGGACAGATGGAAAGGGTAACTGTTTTGGATTGTTTTCTGCTCTAAAAAACCCTAGAAAGCACATGGCTGCAGAGCAGTGTGTGCATGAGCAGCGCAGGGGGAGCAGGAGCTGCTGAGGCAGCAGTGCTCTAAGTCAAGCTTCCCTCTTATCCTTCGAAGCTTCCTACTTGGCTGGTTGCTGTCAGGAAGCATCCACCTCTTCCCGCTCCTTGCCTGGCTGCCTGCCTCTCCAGCTGCCAGGCGCCAGGAGGCAGACTGGAAAGCCTGGAGCTGTCAGGAGAGGAGCAATGAGGGACAGATACTGCGGTCTCTGATCTGACAGGCTGATAAAGATCGTTTGCCCATCGTTTTCCTGAGCTGTCCCTAGGGAGAGAGAACCGGACTGTTCTAGTAACTGGGATTCGCTGCCTGTGCTCCTGGACTGGTGCCTGGAAAACCACCATTGGAAGGAAGGACCAGTGAGACTGCTGCAGTTTTATAATGTAAATACTTAACTCGGTCCGTTGTCACTTCAAACACTTTAACGAAGATTAGCTAATTAATCTTGTTAGTCCTCTGTGACCCGAAGCAAGCACTTTGCCCCCAGAGATCAGGTATCTCTACTTGTCCAGTATGGAGTTGTTTTGCCTAATCCTGGCAGATCACGTCTCTGGCTTTAGATCCAAGTGACTCAAGACTGTTACTGCTCCTCTGCTGATTTCAGTTTCATTACACTGTGGTTTCAGTGGTTTCTTAGTGCAGGATCTAGCGACAGGAGATGGGTGACCCAAAGGAATAGACCATGCATGAATGGCTCCTGTGTTGCTTGAGCTGCATGTGGAGTGTGTGCACCAGGTCTTCCCACTTTCATTGCTGCTCTCTAGGCTTTTTGCTGCTTTGCTTTTGAATATCTTTTTTTCAGTTCCTTGTTTGTATTCAGAAAGCTTCCCCTCTCTCTCCAGTACTCCCTTTTCTTCTGCTAGCACATCCGTGACTAGTTCAACTGTGTGTTCAGTGTCTCCTGTCTTAACTGACTGTATCTCCCCATTCTCCCTTGGCCATCTTTTCCCTCTCTGCTGTTACTCACCTGGCTGCTGCTTCAGTCTTCAGCTTGCGCTTGAGTCTTGTACCTCTTCCCCCTTCACTCTGTCACTTCATCCCTCTTTCCATCATGCTGCACCAGTTTCCTTGTATTGTTGTGTGTAGACTTTGTCCTGAAAGTCAAAGTAGTGATCTTGGTTGCTTGGGTGTTGCCTTCCACATAGGGATAGATGAGGGAGTAAGTTCTGAGCATAAACACATACTGTTCATCAATTAGCCAGTTTGTCAGTGTTTTTCATTCATTATTTGCTGTGGAGTTTAGTTGTTGTTGTATTTTTAACTCTTAGTTTGTACATTTTCATTCCAAATCCCCACAGATTCTCTCCACATCTGTAAGATCGGGGATCTAAAAGTTCATTAGTCTGCGAGAGGTACATCAATTCTCAGAGATCTGTGCTAGGCTTTACTCTTGGTTTTGTTTTGGTTTACCACTGGAGCATGCTATGGGGATATCGGGAGCACTGAGAAGACAAAAAATATGTAACAAACTAAAGCCTGGCTTTAACTGGGGTTAACAGATTAGAAATCACACATAGTTAAAGATCTTTGTCTTGCAAATGTTTCTCAAGGTTGTTCATCCTGAAAAGACCATTGAAAGTGACCAACAGACTTTCTCCGTTTCATGTGGTGTGTTGATTTTTATACTTTAGTTTTGTATTTATAGCCACAGTATCTGGTTCACTCGGACCCACTGAACCAAGCACAGGCCAGGCAGAACTGATCTTAAAAGGTGTTATTTTTGTATTGATTATGCTGATGAGGTAACATGTGCCTCTAAAAAATCAAGTTCTCTTTGAGATGAGCACTAGAAACATAAAAAGTGAAGATGCAGCTACTCATAAGAAAACTTTTTAATGGAGTTAATGACCAAAGGTGTGAACAAAAATGAAACAGGAAGGCTTCTGCTGCTCACACAAGCGATGTGGACAGGAGGAACCAGAAACCTGTCTGCTCTGTGGACATCTCTCTGATATCTGCCTTGGCCAGGGTCAGCTCTGAGCCTGCTGCAGGGGTCATGGCTGCCTTTGCCACAAAGGCAAATATATCTGAAAATACCAATCCTTGTTTCACACTGAGGTGAGACCTTGACGAGTGCACCCTATCAGCACTGCGTCCCACAGAGATGCGCCTGATGCATCTGCTAAATGGGCTGGTGTCTCAATGTTGTGTGACCAGTTCAGCCCCTGCCTTCTCTGGGATGCTCCTTCCCAACCCTGCCTACTGTCTTGAGGACAGTGGCGAGAGATTTAGCATGGAGATTCCTATCACAGGGAAAGAAAGTAGTGCCCCATGGGCAGCCCATCTCCCTGTCCATCTTAAGCACCTCCTACAGAGAGAGTAAAACAAGCCATCACAGGTGGGGTCATGTTGCTTTCCCAGCTGAGGGATATTACAGGCAGCTCCTCTGGGAGGCGCAGTGGCACATGAGCTTGGGCTGGAAGGGAGATGCCCCCTGGATGGAAGGTGAATAGTAAATGCTCCTACAAGTTACCTAGTCAGGTAACTTGCTGGACACGCTGCACTGTGAATGAGCACTTTTTCAGTCCTCTGTCAACTAAATGAGCTCAGTGTAAAAGGATGATTTTTGCACCCAGTTGTGCTGTTCTGTTTAGAGAGATTTTGCCAGGCTGTGGTCAGCAGCAAGAGGTGGGATTAGGCAGTCAACCATGACGTTTTTTGAGTAGCAAATGAGAAGACAGTGTGTCCTGCTGAGAAAGCAAGCTGGTGGCTTCTCCCCACCTCTGATGTTAACGTGAACAGGTACAGATAAGCAGGCAAGGAGAAGAAAAAGTTTGGGGCGCAATAATTGTTGTTGGTGTTTGTACATTCTGAACGTGTCTGGATATAAATATGCACAAGTTCAATCACTGCCACTCTTAAATGTTTTGGAGCAAGTGCACAATAGGTCCAGAGCTTGAGAGCCTTGAGCTTTCTGCAGGCATTCAGAAGCTTCGCTTTGTTCTGTGTCTTTTTGTCCCCCTGTGAGCCCATGGCTTGTTTATCCATGAATTTGACAGTTTCATCTGTGCCAGAGCCATGGCAGAAGAGCAAGAGATGAGAGCTGGTGGAAGCGGTAAAGCTTTCCCCTCAGTGTAGTAATGATAACTATTATTAATAATGAATTATATTACAATTATATATGTTATTTTGCTATTATAATGATAATTTTCTGCCAGATTCCACTTCTTTCTTTAGCTTTAGGAACTAAACTGGTACTAAATTGCTGTGCTCGTCTGTCCTGGAGGCAGTGCTTGGCTCCATCTGATAGGTCCTCTGCTTCCAGAGAGGGCCGGGATGGGATGGGCATGTGGAGGTATTAGAATTGCTCTTGTGGACCAGACCTCTTGTCCAGTAGCCCATCACTAACAGGGGCTTCAGCTGAAGGTACAGGAATCCTCAGGCTGCACAACTGGAAAGCTTTGCCCGGAGAAGTCTCTTCCAGATCCCATCCAACGGAGGCTTTCTGCGCAGAGGCAGGAGGTTTTCTTGGGGCTGTTCTCATTGCTCACAGAAATGCTTTATCCTTTCCAGATTCCTCATGAGCTCTTGTCCTCAGGACCACATGAAAGTGATTTACACAGCAGTGCTTTGTGCAGTGTAAAAAGACATTCTGTATTAATTTTCAGCTTACTGCCTTTCGCTTTCTCTCCAAATCCCTCTATTCTCACATTAGAAAACACGTACAGAACAGTGCAACACATTTCCTTTGTCATTTAATCTTTTGAAACTTCTGTACTAAACTTGTCCCCATTTTTTTCAGCTGTTCTTCAGCATTTTTGAGAGCTGCAGAGATTTAGACCAAATTGAAGCTAAGTCAGATATCTCTCCCCTCTACCACTGCCTGCAGGGTAAATGCAACCTCAGTTTTCAAAGAGAAGAGAAACTCTCCCTGGGGCATTTTGGACATCCAAATAAGCTAAAAGTGGCACTCCTTTAGTCATGATTTTGAGAACACACTCCAGCAAATTAGTGACTTGGTTTACAGAAGCTGTGATATTTTGTGGCTGCTATAGAGTGTTCCTCAGAGCACACCTAAGGCTGAGTAGAACAAGACACATTAAAGTGTGATGCATGTGAGGAAAAAATAATCCAATTTACTTTGTATTTACAGAGGTCAATGAGGGGAGACTTTGCCAGGAGCTCTGACTAAAATAGCTCTAAAATTTGTTTCTCCTACTGAGTGCTCTTGTGGCTCATCTTTTGCCTTGAGTCACCTGAGGATGCAGATCTGTGACTCTCCCTGCCATAGACTCAGAGTTACAGTGGAAAGACTTCCCTTCTGGCTTATGCAGAGTGGGAGGGAAGAGGGTGGCAGGGAATAGATTGAAATAATAAGCTTTTAGTTGCTCTTAGCCCATGTGAGAGAGACCCTTAAAAAAAAAAGCAGCTTTCTTCCAAGAGGTTGAATGAAACACATGGGCTAGATAAAACATGCACAGGTCAAGATGCCAAAAGGTTTTGGCTATGCTTTCGTCTTGGACACAGACCACCATCCCACTCCCTTATGAGTTAACGGTGCTGCCATTTGCCCTCAGCACTGCTGTGTGCATGCTGTGGCAAACTGCAAGCACAAAGTACTTGAGCTTGGCACTTAGTGTTAAGCACTAGCTCTTGGCTACAAGCCCAAGTAAGGCACCTCACCTTAGGCATAGATGGGAACAGTAAACTCTTCTGCTCAGAAAGCAGCATTAGTTACATGGTGATTTTCTTGTGCTGTGGAACTATGACCACTGTTCTAGCAGCGTTTATTTCCTTTCTCTGTCTTAAAGGTTCTTCATCATTAAGGAAAGTTTCCTGCTCTATTATGCTGAGAGTGAGAAGAAGAGTTTTGAAAGCAATAAATACTTCAATATCCACCCCAAGGTGAGCAGCGTTTGCATGGGAAAGGGAGTTATTCTTTTTCTAGTTTCCTCCCCCATCCACAGGCCTAGCAAGTGAAGAGGTAAGTCAGATCCAGAGAAGCCTCCAAAAATGCAAGAATCATGTCAGTACCTCATTAGGTTCCACAATATTCAGCATGACTTTGATGGATTTTAACTTAATAGTAGATGTATTCTGTTGTTTCCCTAATCAAGTGATCTTGTGGCTATGAGAATGCTGTTAGCAAAGCCAGTGGTGGGTCTAACAATTTTGGCTGCTGCTTGTTCCTGACTTATACTTGCACTCGTAAGCAGTCACAGCCATCCCCTGCTAACCCCTCAGCCCTGAGCAGCAGCCTCTATCAGGAGGCTGTGTGGTCTGAGTCTGCTTTTGTCCTCTGTAGTCGCTGGAGGCTGATGAAGCACATGTGCTCCCACAAGTGTTGATTTCACCCAGCCTGGTTAGGGGCAGCAGGGCACCCATCCATCCCCATACAGCATGTGTGGGGTGTTGACCTACTGGTGGTGACTATAACGGATGCACAGCTTCTCTCATGGTACCACGCCATGAATCTGCAATGTCTGGCCCTGTTGGGCAATTACCTCCTCCTTGATAAGAGCTCTCACTTCCATGTCCTAGCTAGCAGCCTTCCCTCCTGCTGTATGCAGGAGAGCCATCTTTACACCTGTTCAGATACTACTTGGAGGTCTCCTGAGAGTGGTGGGAGTCCCTGTGATTTTCAGGAACTGTGTGTATTGTCCCTTCTGGGATAGGCAAGGCAGAGCAGGGGCCCACAAGTGATGAAGGGTAAAAGTTCAGCTCCTGGTTAGTTAATAGCTATACTTGATTTTGACGACTGATTGGAGCACTCTGGTTTATCCCCAGGGTGTCATACCCTTGGGAGGCTGCGTCGTGGAGCCCAAAGAAGAGCCCAACATGCCTTATGCCATAAAGATCTCTCATGAAGACTTCCACGTAAGTAGACTTCTTTTCTTCTCAAAAAAACTCCCATAAACATCACAAACCATGTTATTGCTGATGAACAGAGCTGAACTGGCAGCCTTTTCTACCCCACCAAGGTATCCTACCCTCTCTGGGCAGACCACCCTCAGAGAGGGTGGCTTAGCATCCCAAGTCCCCTCAAAGCTTTGCTGCTGCTCCTGTCTTGACAACCAATGAGGAAACTTGCTCTTTCTGACAGCAGGTCTTATGATACTAGAGGACCAGTAGACAGATATTCAGGAGCCCTAGAGCTCACATTGCCCTATCATTTTATTCCTGCCATGACCGCTTGCCATTCACATCTCTTCCCAATGTGTGGTAGACCTGGGTTATATTTGCTCCGATGTGATGCCTCCATGGAGGTAGAAGCCTGCAGTGAGCTTTCCTCCCATTGTAGCTGTGCTACCTGTGTCCTGTTCCTGCCCTGGGTGCGCAGAGGTGTGTAAGGCACCAGCCTCTCTAATCCAGGTTTTTTTCCCCTCCCCTCCCCTCTTCTAGGGTAACATTGTTCTAGCAGCCGAATCAGAGTTTGAGCAGGCTCAGTGGCTGGAGATGCTACAGGAGTCTGGAAAAGTGTAAGCTTCTTTCTATTCCTTATTCTCTTTGATCTGCTCTGTAGATGTGTAAAGGATAAAGCGGAAGAAGCCTGACTAGAAGGACCATGGGGAAGGCAGAAAAGCTCCCCTAGACTAGTGAGACCTTCACTTGCCTCTTGGACCCATTCTTTCCTACACAAGTATGCTCTAAAACTGACCCAAATCTTCCTGCCTGGGTGTGGAATGCAGTATGAGTCTTTGCTACCAACCCCAGGCTGTCATATGTCTAACACTGATATATCGGGTGGCATCTGCTGTCCCTCTCTCTTGCTCAAAGAGGTGGGAGCTCCCCTGGACCATTTTGTGTGGGAAGGAAGGTCCACAGGCTTGACAAAGCTGTGGGTCAGAAAACCTCCCTGCACTGCAGGTGTATGAATTTGGGGTAAGGTAAGAGCAGAACAGGCAAGATGCAAAGCCTGCAAGCAGCTATCTGTGTGGCTCTATACCTCGTTGGTGAGCAGGGAACCCACCAGCACATCCCTGTTCTCCTTAGGTCTCGTGGTCATGCTGAGATGTCAGTAACAGCCATGAAGCCACTGCGTGACCATGGGTGCACATTCCTTCTGCTCAGATCCTAGGGCACGCAGGCCATGCAGCAGCAGGATTTGGCTTCTCGAGACAGTTTAATTCTGAACAGCAGAGGCAGGCTAAATCCCAGGGAGGAGATGTTAGCAAAGCATTTCCAGCCCACCTACAGGGGTGAGAGAGTTTGATTGCTGTGTGTGCACAGCACTGATTTCATAGTCCGCTGATAATACCGGAGAGATCTGCAGCTTGTTGGCCACCAGCTCTGCAATCCCTCAGTACCCAGGTGCCTGACGGTGCAGTGAGCAGCTGTCCTGCAAACCCGAAGCAGGCTCTTCCTAAATCTCAGCAGATGCAGGAAGAAATAACATTTAAAGAGGGACTTGACTTTCCCAAGCCAGGCAGGAACTTGCAGAGCCTACTATCCAGCTATGAGGTTTGAAGCAGTGAGAACTTTGCTCTGTCCTTCCTGGCTGCATTGCAATGTGTGTATGTGGTCTCTTGTGACTGTAGAGACAAAAGCTGCTCTTTCGAGCAAGTTGAACTTGTAATACCAGTGTATGCATACATGTGTGCATGGCAAAGGTAGTATCTCAGTTAATTCCAATGTTACGAGGCTGAAAATGTTCATTTCTAATTCATGGGGAACACAGTGTTGTGGTGGATCAGCCCAAGCCAAGCTCTAAGCTGCTGCAGTGAACCTGGCTTTGGTGCTGGAGCAAGATGTAACCTCCATGGTATCGTATAAACTGTAAATGCAAAGCTGTTCATTAGAGCTTCATGGGAGCATGTGCCCCATGGAACACAAGACCCAAGGCAGAGGTCTGTCACCCACTCAGCAGGAGCAGGCTTGGCCACAGCAGAGGAGGAGGGACACAGACTTAGCCCTAGAGCAATTTTGAGTTGTTTCTTTGATAGCACAGGTCTGCGCTTGCCTCCACAATGTTACACTCAACTATTGCCAAGGACAGTAGTTTGGGGGCCAAATTAGTATTTCAGGTGTGTATGGGAGGGAAGGAACACGGCTGCACAGTGCAGCAAGGGATCTTACAAACAAGTCATGTGTGCCTGCTTATTTCACAGAGCCAGCATTTTGTCTAGTCCTTGCTCCAGTATTCCAGCACTAATGTTTAAAACAAAGATCTAGATTGTGGCTCCTATCATACAGCAGAACACCTGCACCCAGGTGTCAATCTGCCTGAGACACCCCCTTCCCTCCCCTCTCTGCTTCTGTTCTTTCATCAAAGGAGGAGAGTGATGCAGCTCCAGTGCCTGCCTAATCAGTGCTGATGATAGCCTGCACGTGAGGAAAAGCAGAGATTATGTGATTTATGCTAGCAGGGTCAGGCTGGGAGCTAAGCAGCAGCCAGAAAGGCACAGCGTGGGCCAGTAAATTGATCTGCAATGAATAGGAAAGCTAAAAGGACACAGCTGAGATCTTCTAGGCAACCTGGTTTAGTGCCCTGCTGCTCCTAGATGGAGATTGTAATGCCAATGGCACTGCAGCACTTAATTTATCATCCTGCTCCCTCATTATAAAACCAACCAAAGGAAAAAGAACCAACCCAACAACACAAAACCAAAACCAGCACCCTCAAAAAACACCAAGTCCAGAGACTGAGGTTTTGTTAAATAGGGGAAAGAAGAAAAAATGGACCCAGGATGGAAAGCATCTGTTTCTCTCTCCTTTGTTTCAGTTTCTGTCTGCTGCCTCTTTACATCTCGGGCTGGGTGTGTGTGTGTGCACCTGCACAGCTGCCTAGTACCTCCACCATCACAATCTGCTCAGTGATGCCTTCAGCTCTTCACTCCTTTCCCAGCCTCCTGGTTTGATAGGGAAACCCCCTACTCAGTGCTGAGGGGAGCTGATGGTCTCTTCAGCCTCCTGACATGGTGTGCTTGGACTCCTAACACTTCCCAGGTCTTGAAAACTCCTCAGAAATGCCAAAGCCCTGACTGCCAGCTGGCTGGGCTCTCTTCCCACCCAGAGAGACTTCTGCTGCTCCTAGTAGGGGACATGGGCACATGTACACGCTCTATGTCCATAGCAGCATTCCCTGCACTGGTTGAAAGCAGACTTAAGTGGGCAACGGGATAAAAACCAAAACAAAACAGGTAACATAATACATATGTCCCGTGGAACAAAAAAACCTGATTGTGAATGCTCTTGAGAAAGGTAAAATGCAGGCAAAGCTAGAGAGATGTTCCCAATGCTGCAAAAGGACTGGGATAAATGGTCTTTGAGCTGAAGAGCAAATGGAGCTATTACACAGCTTCGGGGTGTATTTTTCTCAAGTATATCATAGGAGTGCTTTCTACTTGTCCCAGGAGCCTTCCTGACCCTGTGCTTCCCAGTACTTTAAGCAATGTGGCTTTTTCTGATGGAAACTCACTTGGTAAGAAATACAAAATTGCTCTCCCCTCAGTTGAAGTCATGGCCTGAACCTCCCTGTGGCTGCAGTGACACGCTGGTAATGGTTCCAGCAGATGAAAGGAATAAAAGCTTACATGCTACGCAGTGATGTGAGTGCATCTTCTGAGTTATACAGCAGTGGGTGTAGTAACCTTTGAGTTACAAACAGGGAAACATCTTGTTGGGCTGGGGAAGGGAGGTCGCAGTGAAAAGGTGAATCTAATAAACAGACACCTTAAAGGCTGCAGCTGCTTTGAAACCTTCCAAGTAATCATAAAATAAGCTCTGTCATGCTCCCCGCCTCACTCTTGCGATGTTTGCTCTTGGTTTCTCTGGGGTTAGATTCATCCTGTATTAGAGAGTATTAGTGGAAAAACACATTCACAGTCACATGTTCTCACTCAAGATGAAGATGTCTACCTGTGGGCAAAACATCACCTTTTTAATTAGCATTCTAATTTCTTCTGCACTTCAGAATATCCTAGATGCTCATTAGCTGAAAAGAAACCCAGCTGTCTCAAAGAGCACAAGGCAGTGCTTGGGCTGCTGGAGCTGCAAGCTGCCTAGTCCCTGGGGTGATGTGTTTTTAGTGTAATTGTCTGGCTTTTGTAAGAGATGAAGTACAGGTTGCCTTGACACTGCTTTATAAGAGGTTGCCAACCTAACAGGTTCTGAAAAACCGTAATTTCAAAGGGCTCACAAAGAGGCCTGGCACCAGAATACTTAACAGGTATTTAATATTAATAAGCTTCCTTAGGATTTAATGAAGATGGCAGAATTTCTGGGCAGCAATTGCTGTTCCTGTATGTATGTCTATATAAATAGATTGGGATGAATTTTACATATGCATTTTATGTGTTTAGGTATTTTGTTTTCTAATGGAACATTAATAGAAGTGAGCAGCAAACTCCATTTCTGGTTCTGTTTTTGATTTGTGTGTCCTTGCCCTTCGTATTTAATATCTGTATTAAGCCCCATTCATCAGCTCAATCAGTAATGGGCATCTGCTCCACAGGCCTTTTTTTAGCAGCTCAGTTTCCTAATATGTTCAAGAGACCTTGAGATCCTTAGGCCAAAGTCCTACAATAACTCAGAGTACTCTTTGAATATGCCTGCTTCCTTTAACTCTCCCTACTTAGTAGCGTCTTGTCAGGCTTTTATCTCAGGTTCTTCATTGTTTTTACAGGGAAAGGCGCTTAACGCATGGTGTAGGGCTAGACACCAAATCCTAGTGGCTTGCAAGTTTATCAGAGGAGGGATTGATTGGTTCCAGGATGGATGGTGGATAGCAGAAAGGCTGAAGGTGGATAGCAGACTGTGTGAAGGAGTCAGTAAACAGTTAATAACAGTCTGAAGGGGAAGAGTGGCTATAGCAGCAAAATATTGGAATGGCTGCAGAAGACAGTGTCAGTCTTGGTAGGCTGCTAGGTTGAGTCCGCTGCCTTGCTCTGTGGGACCCTTAGCTCTCTCTTACATTGTCTGCTTTGTGTCTGCTTTCCCTAGGACCTGGAAGAATGCTCAGCTGGGAGAAGCCATGATTGAGAGCCTGGAAGCACAAGGACTGCAGCTGGCCAAGGAGAAGCAGGAATATTTAGGTAGGAAACTCTTCCAAAAGTCATAAATCCAAAAATAGCCATTTTGCTTTTCTGGAGTAGTCAGTGTGGTCAAGCCAAGGATTTACAGGTTTCCTTTTACTGGATGAAGCTTTGCAGTAATCAGCAGCTGAAATTCAGGTTTGAAGGAAGGTAAAACATGAAAATGTAAAGGTAGGATCTGGACATCTGTGTGGAGCATGAAAGGAACGTGCTTTGGCCAGCACGCCACAGTCCTGCTGCTCCCAATGGCTGGACTGCACAAATGTTTGCTGCCCCTGGGAAGTTTGGATGTGCTGATTTCAGCTGCTCACCAGGCAAAGAGCCAGTACCTTTGTCTCCCTGAATTACGTAGGACTGGTATTTCTGAGGCTAATCACAGCTTTTCATGCATGAGTTTTCCTCCTCTAGCTGTTTGGGTGGTTTTGGTCTTACTCAGTCTTTTCATTTGCTCACATTGGTCATATTGGAAGGGATAGCTTTTACATGGGCTTGTTTGAGGTGTCTAATGTTAGTGGCTAATTTGCCATTGCTCTCCCCATGGGCAATGGGGAGAAAGCAGTTGCTCCAGATGAACACAGGATAATTCAGGTTGGAAGAGATTTCTGAACATTATGTAGTCCAATCCCCTACTTGGAAAGCAGCCTCTGGATGGCAGTACCTTGGGTGCTCTGACTGCCTTGGGCAGTCCAGCTGTCTCTTCCCCACATTGCCTATAGCAAAAGCCAAGGGACAGTAGCTTTTTTAACCCAGACACCTCCTAAGTTAGACCATTCCCCAAAGTGTAAGAGCCCTTCTGACCTGGGGGCTGCTGGTCACATGTGTGAACTCAGTGACTTGTCTGGACAGTCATCTGCTTTAAACAAGCTAGTAGCAATTTGGGGTGCTTCAGGTTGGTGATGCCCTGAGCATCATGTAGATGATACTAGTAGATATCTACTAGTAGAGCTACATCATGTAGTAGGTACTCATGGTATCTACTCCTAATGATCAAGCCATTGGAGGGATCTTGAAAAACCTTCTGCATTTCTGCATTCATGCTGATCAGGGGTGATCTCAGTATGTGGTCTCACATATAACAGTGATCATAATTCAAGTATCAAGGCATGTTCGTTCTGGCCACCTAAGTGCCATTCACACGTGTGAGCTGATGTATGGCCTCATATATGAGGCAAGCAGGTTCCACACCTGACAAAGGGATAAGAGGAAGTGCTGTGGGGAGGACCTGGAGAGACAAGAGGAAAGCTAGAAACAGGAAAGTTTTGTCAAAACATTATTTTGCAAACACCAGAGCAGACTAAAAAGCCTAAGAGACTAAAGGGTGCCACAGTACAAGACAAGGTGATGGAGGAATAGAGGAGTACACCTTCTGTGGCAAACAAGAGATCATTTGGAATATAAAATACATATTTCTCTGGGTTCTTTGGTCCATGACAAGAACATTCAGAGCTGGTCAGTTGTCACAGTTGGTTACTTTCTCCTGACAGCTATTGTCTATTTATTCCTATATAACTGCTGAGGCTTCTGCCTCATTAACCTTACCTTCAGTGATCTGTGTGCATCCCGTAGTTCAGCTTTGAGGTCAGGTGCTGCTCCTGGCAGCAGGTCAAGGCTCTCTGGGGGAAGCAAACACTGTTCCAGGAAATTCCCTGGATCCTCCAAGTTACCTCCCAACTGTCCCCCACACAGCTGTAAGTGTGATTAAAAACTGCCCAAGGCAGAGCCTGTTTAAGGTTAGAGCATAGGTGCATCAGGTCACAGTGTAAGGATCAGAGCAGAGTTCCAGGTGGGCATGTGTCCTTAGTAGACAAGAGCAACCGATGTTGAGGGGAGCTATTATTAACAAGAACAGTTAAGAATGGTTAAGGAGTTTTGTGGCTAAGTTAGGGGATTGATTTCTGGGCTTGGCAGGGACATGCTAAGATCAGGTGCTTGAAAGAGAGGGTGATGTGCCAGGAGGGTAGGGATGGGGCACAGAGCTGCAGGAGAACTGGCCGTCTCTATGCAGTGGTGCATGACTCTGTGCACCTACTTTCTGGGCATTTGCTTCCTCATGTGAGAAGCGGAGATAAGAATATTTATTTTCCTGACTCAGAGGATTGCAGAGGTTAGTTCATTAATGCTCTTTAAGAACATTGAGAGGAAACCTTAGAAGGGGTACACAGCAATATGGTTGCTTAGTTTATTAAGTCATTTGGCAAGCTGGAAATTACACAACATCCCATTACTGTCATCTCAGCCTTTGGATTTTCCCAGACAGATACACACAGAGCAACAGGAAACACTGCGTTTTCAAGCCTCAGTCAGTGTTTCATGCTCATAAATATCCCCAGGATATAAATTGCTTTTCTCTGCATTTGGCCTTTGTGTGTGTGTTTGCAGATAAGCTAATGGAAGAAACAGAAGAGCTGTGCCTGCAGAGGGAGCAAAAAGAGGTGAGTGCTCATCACAAGCCAATTTCCTTCAACTTCCGTGTGAAGGACTGGGAGGTTGGGAGTTGTTGGTTTGAAGGCATATCAGGGTTTAGGGAGGGAGGCTTTGGAGCCAGAAAATGTCTCCAGCCAACCTCTGGGTCCTGTGGATAAAGAAAGGAGTTAAGAGCTGTGCCATGAGATCAGTCCTGGAGGTGTATCCCTGCTGCCCTTCCCAGGTACTTTTCACGCAGTGTTCTTGTGATGTATGTCTCAGGAGGACAAGGGAGGAAGATCGCATTAAACTAATATTCCCTGGATTGAATTATACACTTGTTTCTTGGCAGATTCAAGACAACTGTGGCAATCAACTTGTCTGTCTCCACAGTTAGAAAGCAAATGAACAGACCTGACACTGTTCTGGTGTAGAGATACTGTTGTGAGAAACAAATAGCAGCAAAAAGCAACATCATTTGTTTTGTTCTCTGGACACACAAGAGATGGGAAGAATAATAAACATTGCACTGAGGAAAACTCAAGAGAGCACTCCCTTAGATGTGACTATTACAATAATTAAACAAGTTTATTGTTTTCCAAACTATTCCTAACTTATATTTGCTTAATATAATAAAAGCAGTCCATTTTCATGTTTATACCACATCTATACCAGTTTTTATAGCTCTATCATAAAGTTATTTTATGATAGCATTGAAAGGGGGTTGTCCTATTACATGGTAGGAAAGCCTGCATGGATGTAGACCACCACATTGCAATCTTGCAAACTGCTGCATGCTCTTTTCCAGTTAATCCAAAATGGCTGTGGCCCCTCTTTAGCAAAAGACAGCAATGCTGACCTAGGCTTCTCAGGCCTATGTTTTTCCTGTGTATGTTTCTGGAGAGATCAAGTCCACAGGTGGCTTGAACACTCCTTTAGAGCTAAGTTACTTCTGCCTTTGCAGGGAGACATCCCTTTCTGGAAAGATAGTCTGCTGCCAACTCACAGCCATAGGGGGGGAAATGCTGTTTAAAGGCCCTGGAACAAATCTCTGCTCTTACAAAGCCATGCATAGTATCTTTGTTGTCCACAAGGAGCAGATGGTGTCAGGTTAGTTTGAAGGAGTTTGGTACTGATGAAGGAATGAATATAGAGCTTACTGAGCTGCGCTGGTCTGACCTGCTGTGAGCCTGAAGGCTTCAAAGCAATATGTTGGGAAAGCAGCTTGGACCATGTATCTGCATCACGGAGCAAGAGTCTTATTATGGTGTCAGTGGTGTCTTGTGACCTTCCTGAGCCTGCAGCAGGAGTTCTGCCTACAGCTAAGGCTGCAAGGGAACCTGACCAGGACCCTCGCTGTACTTTGTCACTGTGTCCCTTCATTTGCAGTAGGTCTCTGTAAAGCTGCTCCTAGACTAGGGTAAGAGACTGTTTCACTGCTTGAGGATAGCTTGTGGTATTCAGTGCTCTTTAAGCATGATTTTATTAGCACTGAGGTAGTGATGGTCTGATTAAACTGTGCAAAGCTGTAACTGTGCAGTTTCTGTTTTCCTATCCCAGTGGGGATGGGAAACAAGGCTGAGATAGTAGAAATACCACACTTCAGGCACTGCAGTGCTGAGGGTGTCACATCCCTGCGTCCAGGCTTTCTGTACCTGCATGTGTGGGTGCCTGGAAATGGTACATGCATGTTGAGTTCAGCTTTCCCAGGGAACTTTGGACCTTCTGTATTCTGCAGCAAAGCTGATCTGTGCAGGAAGCCTATCCAGGACTTCCAGGTGCCTGGTAACATGACAGGGATTTCTGAATGTATGGAAATCCTCAACCAACCTTCAATCCATTCTAACTGCTCCCGGACAAAAGGGTGGTGGAATCGGACACCCTGTGGCTCTGCATAGCTCAGGTTAAAAGTCACGGGCATTGGTAACAGGGAAGCCTTTCCTAATTTTATGCTTGTCAGCAGAGTACATTCCTTGCCTTCTCTTTCTGTCCAGGAACTCGAGCGTCTGAACCAGGTGCTGGAAGCAGAGAAGCACCAGTTTGAAGAGGTGGTACGGGAGCTGCGGCTGGAGCAGGAACAGATTAGACGGTAAGGTGGAAACAGCACAGGGCAGGAAAAGGACATGAACTGCCACACTGGGCAGAAGTGCTGCTGTGGTGATGAATCCAAACAGTTTGTAAAATCCACCTATTTTATACTTGCTATATTGACCAAACCAGGAATGGTTGAGATCCGTTTACCTGCATTTGCTGTCACTTGTGTGACCAATGGAATCCAGTTTAGCTCCATTTTGCATTCAGGGCTCCAGCAGCTTCATTTTCAGAGGGCTGGGACATGGACAAACCCCAGATTAGTCAGAGTAGCATGGCAATGGACAGGTCCTAAAGGATTTCAGAGAGGGAATTAATCTGATTGAGGGTCCTGCCATGTGGGCTCCAGACATCTGAATCTGGTTTTCCACTGTCAGCTGAATGATGAAGTTGCCTCACCAAGAATAACTTTGTAATTTAAAGAGTTTTTCTAGCCAAGATACGAACAGCGAATGTATTTAGAAAGGAAGGGATCCAAGTGCTTTTCCCTGAGTGTTTGAAAGGGTATGTTTTGCCATTGCTCTCTTATTCCCTTTTTTCTCCCTACATAACATCTCAGAAAAGACAGCGTGAATTTGCAAACCGTTTTCGTTTTCATAGACCTATATCTGTTTAGATATGACTGCCATGTCCGAGCTCTTCCCATTGCAACCTGGAGGCACAGTAAGGTTCCTGGAGGCCCGTAGTGTGTTCAAACCGTGATGATCCCTAGCAAGCTCCAGAATCTCTGGGGCTGCCTGTATCAACCACTGGTCGCAGGTCGTGCACTACGAGACCCACAGTTTGTGCTGTCTGAGCGTGGTCTGTGGGGCTAGTGTTCCCCTGCAATAGCTGTCACCCTTCTTGCTTCTTTAGGGAGCTAGAGCTCACAGCCCGCTCCCTTAAAGGAGTGGAGGAAGAAAAGAAAGAGTTGCGAAGCCTGACACAGTCCTTACAGAAAACTCTAGAGGTGAGTGGCCACTTTTCCCCTCTGAGTGACAGCATCCTGGGGATGATCCATGAGAACTGACCAGGGCTGAAAGCAATGCTGTCCTGTGGAATTAATCTAACACATGCTAGTGCCAGAGTTAAGTCCTGTGTGGATGAACAGATTCATTTGGTGGATGATATGAAAGCCAAATCCCCTGCAGAAAAGGACTAGATCTGACGCAGGGCCCAGCAGTACCAAGTGATGTGATGTAGGACAATAACCACAAATTGCAGTTTGATTGAAGAGCAGTGAGGGACTTTTCACCACACAGAGAGGCCGGTGGTGGGAGAGGCTAAAGGGCCTACATGTAGGAAGGTTTTCACCACTTGACTGTAGAAAGCCACAGCTGACCAGGTCTTGCTGTGTTGACATGCCAGTTCTGAACAGCAGGCTGGGCAAGAGCCTACGAGATGGTCCCTTCCAGCCAACATGGCTTTAAATCTGTGATAGCATTCTGATATATATATATATTAACTGCAACTGTCTAAGTCCTGGTGGAAATTGGAGCAGCAGAAAGGCATTCTTTGTTCACAGAAGGGAGTGTGGCTCCTATGCCATTGTATACCACATGGGAATTTAAGAAACAGTGTTGATGTATTAAACCCTTTCCTTCATTGGTATCACTCTTGGTGGAAAGTGGCTTTTCTAAATATATGTGGTTTATGAAATTTCCACACAGTTGACCTTCTGAAGCCTCAAAAGTTCATGTCAGATCATGCAAGTTTGTCCAAATGTTCCTTTGTCCAGATGTTCCTTTGAGCTCATCTCCTTGCCCGCAGTTATGGGTATGAAAGAACTGGAAAGCTAGGGAAGGAGCATTCAAGCCCTCTTTGCCCACCAGACTGAAGCGGATGCTTCTAGTTAACACTAAAGAACAAGGTGAGGAGGGGAGGCAGGGAAGCTACCTGCATCAGTGATGCACTAGGGAAGCACAAGGCTCCAGTTCCTGAGCTGGGTTCTTACACTCGATCATGTTAAAGGAGCCTGCCAGTTCTCACCCCCTTCCATAGCAAAGGCTATGGTGGACACTTGTTCCTCATAAGAGAGGTCCAAAATGAAAACCAGATTTTGTTATTCCTGTTTTTAACCTGAATGAAGCATGTGGATATAAGGACGGAGGGACTTAATAGGGAAACCCAGGCAGAAACAGGAGCAGAAATGTTAGACTTGCCTGATGCTCACAACCTCTGCCCTTCTTCAAGGAGCTATCCCTAGAAAAGCAGCAAATGCTGGAGATGCTGGAAGAAAATGAGAGCCATCTCCCACCTCCAACCAGCCCCAGGAAGGAGCAAAACCCCATCTGGGGACTGCACTGCAGCCTGCAACAGATTGAAGAGAAGATGCAGCAACTTCTGGAGGAGAAACTCTTGGCAGAGAAGAGGTGAAGTGGGGATCTTATGGTGGTGCCAGAGACAGGGATGTGGGAGAAGATACAATCCAGTGTGAAGAGGGTGGTGGGAAAAGAGGTAGTTTTCCCCCTAGCAGGTGGGAGGCAATCAGACAGGGTATGGTTAAATATTTCCAGGCTTAAAATTAGGGTCACATCAAAACTGTTTCCCTGTTTATCCTGACCTGCAGAGAAGCAAGATTCTTTATAATTTCCATTCTTGGATTCAGGAAAAGGAAGAGGACACTTGTGCCCTGCTCAGGCTTAGTGCTGCCAATGTTGTGACTATCTGCTGATCTGCTTTTCAGTTGCCAGCAAAAGACATGTCTAGAAGCTTGCTTGGTTCCCATGGCAGGAGTTGACATTATAAACACTTCAGATGGAAGGGAGTGAGGCAGGGCAGTTGGACTCTTTGTTGCCGCTTGGGCCTGCTCCTTTCAAATCAGGACTTAGGCATATGAATCCATCTGGTGTTCATGGACTTGTCCATAAGAAGTGCTTAGTGGTTCTGGGCCTTGTCTAGGGGTTGAGAATGTTCCATTCAGAAACTTTACAGGTTGCCCAAGGAAGAGGTAAATGCTCCATCCCTGGCGGTGTTCAAGGCCAGGTTGGACAAAGCCTTGGGTGACATGGTTTAGTGTGAGGTGTCCCTGCCTATGGCAGGGGGTTGGAACTAGATGATCTTAAGGTCCTTGCCAACACTAACTATTTTATGATTCTATGAACTGTCCACCTGGCTTTCTCCATCAATGCCTGTGTTATTGAAGTGAAACACAGACAGTGCTCCTGTTAGCACCCCTTTGCTCGGGGCAGCCAGGTAGTTAAGCACGCCCCACCACAATACTAAGCCCCTTCCTTCCTGTGAGTTGTGCTGGGGTGGGAATGGTCATCTTCCTTTGCTGTGCCATGCACCAGGATGAAGGAGAATGAGGAGAGGTCCCGAGCACTGGAGGAGGAGCGGGAGTTTTACTCTTCCCAGTCACAAGCACTGCAGAACTCACTCACAGAGCTGACTGCAGAGAAGCAGCAGACAGAGAGAGACCTCAAGGTATCCCCTGTGCATGTTGCATATTGCTGTCCCTGGGCCCAGAGTCCTCTCATTTTCCCTTTAAGCTCATCCCCTATCAAATGGGAGACTTGGTTTTATTGTTTTCATTTTGTGGTCACAAATCTTCATATCATGGTAACACGTGAAGTTGACATGTTGTATCTTTGTGGCACTACTGCTTATTTTCTCATTCTGAGGCCTGATTAACCCATTCAGTAAAAGTCTTTTCAATTGCTCCTGTGAAAGCATCATCTAAAGATGGAGGGGAGGAAAAGAAAAAGTAAAAGAGGAAAGTAAACACAATCTAGAATAAATATCATTTCAAACAAATGCTTATATGGACATTGCAGAACTGAGCAGAAATCTCTCCTCCTCACTTGTGCTCAGAGAATCAATCTCAAGATTTGTAAATCTCCAGGAGCATCTGCATGAACTTGAGTTCAAAAGCGGAGGAATGCAGGTGAGGTACCAGCCCTCCTTCATTATCCCAGTAGTGGAAGATACCTTAATTTACACAAAGGTAATTGGACAAAATGTGCTATGATATTTTAATCTAAATAATGTAAAGATTATACTTATTATTGGCTGTTTGACACTCAACTTCCTGCTACAAATATTTTGTCCAAACACCACCACCCCCCCCCATTCTTCTTTTTCCTTACCTCCAAGATTTTGTTATGCTGTAACCTTCCACTTGGCCAAACTAAAGCTACGTTGACCTAAACAGTACTAGTTATTCTCATTTGCTAAGTTACTACTGATAAATTCTTTTATTTCTCAATTTTCATGTGTGTTGTTTCTGAAACTAAGTACCGTGCACCTCTTTGTGGGAATTGATTGCCTTTATCTCAAGTCTGCCTCAGCTGGAAAGATGTCTTCCTGTTCCTCCTCAGCTGCAAGTACTTGAATTCACATATTGAAATTCCACCTCTGATTCCACATACAATGAGAGAGAAGCAGTGAAAATGAAAGTCAGAGTAAAGGAGAATTACTAAAGTAATGTGTATTTCAATTTCAGATTCTGTCTGAAGACACGAGGAACAACTTTTGTGTTGCTTTACAATATTTCTGTTGGTTTTCCTGACTGTTGTCTTTTCATTTTCATCTGCTGGGTGGGTTCCTCACAGACCTTGTGAGTTAGCAGGGTGGTTATTGAGACACAAGCTGGTTTTCAGCAATGCTCACTCTCTTCCTCAGGCTGAGGTGAAGGTGCGCATGGATCTGGAGAAAAGACTGAGAGAAGCTGAGGAAGCATTGCAGAGCTTGGAGCAAGGCTTAAATTCCCTGGATTGCAACAAGGAGAAAGAGGAGAAGATGAAAGCAGATGTCAGTAACTTGAGAAGTAAGTCAGTCATCCATCATCCCACTGATCAGCAAGTTCTGAAAGAGGAAATATTTCTACCCATCTTCCCAGACACAAAAAAACCTCCCCAAGTTAGTGAAGCTGCACATAACGTGCTCTCCCAACAACTTGTCCCTCAACCACACCTCCTTTAGAGAAGCCAGGACATGCTGTGCTGGCACTTGGTGTTTCACCCTCAAAGGAGGGCAAAATTATCCCAGCCTTCCTTGTTGGGTGGAAGACAAACCTAGGGACAGAGATGAGGAAATGCTTTCCAGAATGTCAAACAGGAAAACTGTGGCAGAGCTGTGAAGACCGCCTAGGCCCAGTTCTCCTCAGGATAATCTTCTCTCAGCCTTGGTTACGGGAACATCATCAGTCTAAGGAGGACTGTGGTTGCTGTAGCAACGTGCTGGTAGGTGACCCAGCAGGTGAAGTTTGGATCCTTACTCAGAGCTAAAAGACAGCATCAGCCCAGCACTGCTGTGCTGAGATGACTGCAGTCCACAGGCCAGGTGTAAGACTCCTCACAGCTTATCCCTCTCTTTGCCTTTTTGTTTTGTTTATTTTTTTGGTAAGATGGGGCATTATCCTAGCATCTGGCTTGAGACAGGTTTGGGAATTGGCACTTTCAGCTTCAACTGTGTTGAAGTCTTGCTTGTTTTCTGTCCTCAAGTATAGTGCAGGTGAAGGCTGTTATGAAGATCATGTATCTGTGATTTGTTTCAGTAAAAGGAGGATATATTGGGCCAATATAGAAAAGTCAAAAAGGTCTATGGCATTCTGAGCACTATTACATATACAAGTATAAATACATGTATAAATAGTTTATATACAATATTTATAATTTATATATGTAAAAAATAAGCATTATTCAGTAGTTTCTACACAATTTTTCTAAACTGAGACAAAAGGGCATGATTCTGAACTTCATTCTACTGGCTCAGAGCCAGTCTCCTGATGGTCATTCCCAATCTTAAGTTTTGGGGGATGTTTTCTTCAAAAGTGTAAAAATGTACTCGTGAGCAAGACACTGGAGAAAGTGAGGGACCAGCAGCATTTTAATGTCAGTCCCACCACAGACTGCCTCAGTCCTTCCAAGTGATTCCCGTAGCTCTGCTCTGCTCTTTCATGTAACAGTTGGGGCGCATTAGTGCATGAGCCCTCTGAACAGCAAGGCACCAGGGACAGGCAGGAGGACAGCAAGACTGGAATGTCAGAAGATATGCTGGTTAGACCATACAATCAGAAATAGACCAGGAAAAGCAGCTTCTGGGGCAGATCAGGACAGAGCAACATTGTTAGAGTTTGGACACGGGGCTTTGCAAGGAGCCTGTAATGTGCGTAAGTGCCAGTATTTGCTATGCTATTAAGAAATCCCTGGCCATGTATGCCAACACCTCCCTTTCTGCAGTTAGACTTGCCTGGCTTCACACCGCATTCCTTCAAAAAAAGTGCAGTGAGCAAAGCTTCAGACCCCTCTGTTGCAGGAGAGTTGATAAGTTTTATCATAACAGAAGCTGAATCATGAGTGGTTTTGGGAATGATAGATGGGGAATAGATGGTTGCAGTTCTTTCTATAATTTGAGTATGTACTTGTTGGGAACTGGAAGGTTTTGTCACTAACTTCTTCATTCTGATGATATTCTGGAGCTTCATAGACTGTTGTTGATGAAGATCTAGGGAGGTGTTGAACATCATTACCTGACTCAGCCCATCAGCATGTGCAGCGCCTTGTGACTGGTTCATTGCTTGAAGTGTCTCTCCCATCACTGCTCACAGTGATGTCTTCTCCCCTCCGCAGAGTTCTTTGAAGAGTGCATCCGCAATGCTGAGCTGGAGGCCAAGATGCCTGTGATTATGAAGAACTCTGTGTACATCCACAAGGCTGCCACTCGTCGCATAAAGAGCTGCCGCTTCCACCGCCGGAGAGCCAGTGCTTCGTGGAATGACTGTAGGTTTTAGGCAGCTTCTTACTCTATATCCTGCAGGAGCAGACATGCGCAGATGGGGCTGACAGAGCAGTAAGGTCATGTGGTTCATACTTCATATTCCCTAGTAGCAGCACAGAGCTATAGAGAAACTTGGAGCTTCCCGTCTGTGTACTGATTGTGTCTTCAGGTATATTGAAGGGTAACTGCTGTGATGGTCCTGGGCCCCTAAAAATCCATTCTCAAAGCCAGCTTCATCTGAATGCTTAATCATAGACTGATTTAGGTTGGAAGAGACACCTGGACATTGTCCAATCAAGTACTTGGGGTGGCTACCTGCAAGGTTAGATCAGCTTCTATGTAGAACCCTAAATAAGAGACAGCTGTAAAAAAGGAAAGTATCTTTCCATGCCATCAGCGTTTTCCTCCTCTGAAAACAGTACAGTGAAGCTGTTTCAGTGCAATGTTTAGCTTATCCCTTGCTAGGTTCTCAGTCACGTTGATCGCATGGCTGGTGTGCTCTAGTGGAGCTTTGTCTTCAGTTTGTGTCCCTGATGACAGTGCTGACCTTTCTGTGCTGCTCTTGTTTCAGTGAAGCAGTCCCAGTCCTTCATCTTCTCACATGCAGAAGCTGAAAACATTGAGGAGCTGAAAGAAGCAGCCAAAAGACTGAGCCGGGACCAACACTTCAGGGAAACTCTCTATCAAATCATGAGGTCGCAAAAGGATTCTGCTTCAGGGGATGAAAAGTGACTCTTGCTGGGAGGGGTCTTCTGATCTCAATTTGCCATTCAGCTCTGCAAAAGTTATGCCATCGGGCACTAGGGTCAGAGGGGAGATTTGCCTTTTGGTGGGGAAAGTTGTGAGTAGGCAATTCCCTCAGGTAGTGGCTTTGCTTTAGTTTGAATGCTCCCTATAGCCTGGCAGACCTCTGCTGGTCACTCCAGATCTATTTGCTTCAGCCGCTTATGTTAAGCCATGACTTGCCAAGACACCACGGTCAGTGTTAAACTGAACCACAGATCGTAGCTTAGGAAGTGCCTCTTCTTTCCTTTCCTGTCTAGTCTGTCTGCCAAACACAAGTGTTTCTGAGAAAGCCCTTTATAAGCCAACACTCCAGCCAGTGTAACCTCCCCAGCCAGATACCGCTTACCCTGTTCTGCCTGATCCCTCCTAGGAAATGGCTCGCTGCACACCCCCAGTCAACCAGCACTTTGGTGAGGCACGTTTCCTGGCAAGTTTCCTGAAGACCACAGCAGTCCCAGCCTCCCAGGATATAAGGCAATAATATCACACACAGGGCAGCCTCTTGATGCTACACGCTTTCAAGGAAACGGTTGCAACACAAGGTGAAGACAACCTGAGGATGCTGAAGATTTGGCTCCGAGAAGGGTCATGTGCAGAGAGTTTATAGGTAACTCAGTGGCATCAGTGCAAGCTGGAGGGGGGTTTTGTTGTGTTGACTGTGGGCAGAACATCCTGGGGCCACCTTTGCACTTGTTTTGTATTGGGACATGTGGCTGTGTCACTGCTGGAAGGAGAAACAAAGGTATATGCTGCAGAAGGTGTTGTCTGTGGGCAGGTTCAGTGTGGAGGAGCCTTTGACTTGGCTCTGATGACTTCCTCACCACCTCTGTAAAACAAGCTGGAGGACAGGTGGGTGAAGAGTGTCCAGCAACAAACCCCATCACTGCTTGGAGAATAAATCATTGTCAGCAGATAGCTGTCAGGGCTATGGAGATGGGGAAAATTATCTCTGTGTGTGCTGCAGTGAATAGCCTGTGTCCAAGGCATTATACTGCTCTCTACTAGCCCTCTTGATTGCAATTTAGACTATCTTGGTCAAACTGGGAGCTCTGGCAAGCCAAGGCTGGATTGGGAGAGGAGCTGTGGGCAGCCTATTCAGAGGTGGACTTCTGGCTGGCCTGTGTTCTCTTTCCGAGTGCTCACTATGTGGTTATTGGAGGGAAGGATTTGCCCTCAATGTGGTCATTCTGTATGTTACAGGAGAGGGATCACTTTGTGGTGGAAACCTTGAAGCCTCTCCCACCTATTTTAAGCAAGCAGCTGACTAATAATTACCCTTGCTGTAGTAACAGCACTGCCTGGTCCTCACAGAACACTTGACAAGCACACTCAGAGTGACGCTGTTATCCCCATGGTATAAATTGGGAAACAAAGGAATAAACAATTCAAATGTGAATAAAATTAGCAGCAGAGGCACAGTTGGGACTCAGGGGTCTTGCATGCAGATTTTCTGTGGCTTTCAGGGCTGTGACCCTCATAAGTACTGCTGGGTATTACATATATCCAGTAACACTAGTGTAGCTGCTTACCTCTCCCATGCAGGCTGGGACACTGTTCAGTCCCAGGCTTTGCATTCTGTCTGCCTAAGCTCTTTCCCTAAAGGTTCAGTGCTGTTTCTAGGGAGAAGTCAGAGATGAAGCTGAAGGGAGGGGAGCCCTGGCTTGCCAGCTGGAGGAGAAGCCTGATGCTGGGTGGAGGAGCGTATTGAGAGGATGTGATGCTCCTTGAGGGCATCACTCTGGTGTGATCAGAGCAAAAGCACTGAAAGCACAGCCTGTACTTTCCATTTCAGGCAGTTAGTGACCAGTATCCTTCTGCGAGGCAGTGGGAGGTTTTATACAATCAGAGGGTCCAGCACTGAAAGATGACATTTTTGTGATGGCAGGTAGGAAAAGAGAATTTGCATCCCTCCTTAGCATACCTGATGCTTCTGTGGGTTTTTTCCACTCATGCTTGCTTGTTAGAAAGCCACAAATGAATTCTTGCTCCTACAAGGCTGAAGGGCTCAGAGAAAGCAATAGAGAGCTGGATTTCCCCTTTACACTGTCATCACATTATCTCTGGCTGTTTTCCAGTTACAAGGTCTATATTATGTGATGCTGGAAGGGACAGAGGAAAGGACGGCCAGGGAGTGTATCTGTAATTCAGGCAGCTAGGAAAATCACCCTGTGGCTTGTCAATGCAGTACCATTGATCTATTATCATCAAAAGCCACAATATCAGTCTTTACAGAAGTATTGTACTCAGGAGGTAGCCGCATCAGGTCTTCCTTTACTGTGCATATTGACAGCAATAAATAAATAAAACTTATGCTGACACTAGAGTGAATTCCTGTGTGTTCTTGACAGACTGTCACTGAAATGATGTTTAATTGCCTCTGCAAGAGTTGAGACAAATCATTGTGACATACTCATTTACTGCCAGTACTCTTCCTCTGCTTCACTGAGTTGTTGTGTTACGTGTTTAACATCACCTCTCAAAAGGAGTGGGTGTATGTAAAATGCTCTTACCCTTCCTACCTACTACTATACACTTTTAAAATATGTATAAAGTTAAAGACAGAATGTATCAAATCTAAAGAAGAAATCTCCCACTTGCTTACCTGAAGCCAGTGAGCAGCTCTCTGTGTAGCCGGCAAAGCATGCCCTAAGCCACATGCAGCAAGGTGCTTGCCATCAGTTGTTCCTTGCTTCAGATACTAGTCCTGCAGGGAAACCTACTGTGTAAGCTCCTTGTCAGAGTCAGCATAGAGCTTGGTCTATGCACTACAGCATCTTAATTAAGTGACTGTCTCCTTATTCTGTTTGAAAGGACAGAGTTACTGATTTCTATGTTATCTACATATTTTTAATGCAGCGCAGTAAGAGGAAGGTGGCTTAGGGAGTGACCTACCTCTGTTCAAATAACCTCCACTAGTAATCTTGGGCCAGATCACTTTCTCCTATTGGAAAAACAGGGAATGAGATGAGCACTCTCTCCACTGAGGAGAGCTCCCTAAAATGTTTCCTCATGTCTAAGGATAGGAGAAGATACAGGACGGTTTGCACCTCTCAGATTTCTTCTCAGACATGGCAGAAAAACTAAATTGGCCCTGAAAAGCTTGTGATAATTATTCCACCATGTCCATCTTCTGGCTATCGTCTGGGAACTTGTCTCCCTCAAGACTTTCCCTGTTGTCACCTTTGGAGACACTTTAAAATGTGGTTTCATTTGCAGACAGTGCCAAAGGTGAAGCCTACTGATTCTCCTCTGCGTTGTCTCGCCTACTTTTCACAGTGTGAATGGTGGCTCCTGCTAAGGTAAATTTAAGGGTTAATTTCATCCTCCACATAAGACCTCCAAAGCCTTCTGGCTGTTTTAGTCCCCAGTGTAAAAGAGTGGCTGCTGCTTAAGGACAGGGTGCTTGCTGCCCCAAGGCTTTGCTCTTGCACAGAAGTAAATGGCAGAGAAAGGAAGGCAGCAGAAGCTCCGCTGCTTGCAGTACGTGCTGCTTCTAAAGCAGAGAAAGTGGACAAGATATGGAAACTGCCCTTGGGGTCAGAAGTCAATAATAAAGGATAAAGGGTTGCTGGTGCGTGTTATGCATTGCTGTGCTTGGCACACAAGTGACACAGGCTGGTAGCAATTTTCAATTACAGAGTATGGCTTTGTTTTTTAGCTCAGGATGGTAGGCAGGCTTTCTGCTTAGGACATTAGTGTATGTCTTTGAAAATAAAATTATAGCTTTTCACAGAAATAGTCTGCTTTGAACGTTTTTCAATGCAGTTGCTTTTTGTGGCTGCTAGAGGAACAGAAGATGGTTCATGTCGTGCCTAGTAAGTTTGCGCTCAGGAAGGTGGCCATGCTCTGACAGTTTTGCCCAAGGCTTAGCTTCAGGCAGGTCCTGGGCATTGCCTGGACACTCAGTGCTCCTTTGTGCTGGTGTGACTGTGAAGGATGCTGTTATTTCTGGCATCTTCCACCTGATGTACTTGGCACAAGGACAATTCTGCAGTTTTTCACCTAGCCCATGACAATTTGTAATCCACCTAGTTTGATGTGTGGCCATGAATGGGAGACATGGCCAAGCCAGAGGAACTGGCTATAGTCAGTCACCTGATTGCCTGTCAGGGTGACGGTCATGATGAGTGGGCTCAGGTGGAACCATGAGCTTGGCAACCACATGTGTTTTGTGGAACAACTTGCAGTGCCTTTCTGCTCACTGAGGTAACATACATCTTCTATACGAGTAACATTTATTTCTTCCTGCAGGCTAAACTGCAAAGCCAAAATGGAGAAAGATCCAACTGAGTACTCAGTCAGGTCCGTGAGTCCTTCCTGCTCCTTTCTGCCACCAGTACTAAGTACAGCGTACACCGTAGTGCTGGAACCAACATCTTTTTTTGCATCTGGCACTTCAGAGGAAGAAAAATGATGAAGGTCATTTTGTGGGGGTAGCAAAGGCATCTTTTGCTAACTCAGAGGTGTTGCAATAAATAAATTGGCAGGATCATTTGTTCTTATTTTGGTGTATCACGAAAAATGCAAACTTTGCATTGCTTAAAATGATAAGCGAACTCTGCTTACCCTTGAGTTCCTCTTGACTGCACCCCTGCCTCAAACGTCTCTGTGGAAACAACCCGAGAGTGGATAAAGTCCTCTCCCAGAACTGCTGTTCCCATTGGTTTCTTCATCATTAATTCTGGGGACAGGTGAAAGCTCCAGTGTTTCTCCATACATCAGCAGCTGCCTGCAGGAGGTGCCAGCCCCTGTTCCTGCAGCACGAGGAAAACAGGTTCTGGGTTTTGTTGGTTTTGGTTTGTTCTAAACTCTGCAAAGTAGGAGTAAATATTTTTAGCATCTCCATTTCAATAAGGAGGCTTGAAAACAAGATGTTTATGCTGGGTGTGAGGAAACTGATTTGCTGCAAGAAGATTAGGCCCTGTTCAAAAAGAGTGCTGGGTTTCTCAGACTTCATGGGGTACGGCTGGAGGCTTGTGTTAGAGTCAGTGCTGAAAGCACAGTGTGTGTGCAGAGCTTGGTCTGAGATGCTTCACAAGCACACAAGGACCTTGGGTGACAGAAGTAGGCTGTGCTCTCAGGTGCACTCATCTCAGTGGCGTTCAAGGCTGTGAGAGGAATTTAAATAACAGGGAAGAAGGTGGGAATGCTGTGTCTTTTGTAGCAAGATACTTACTGCAAAGATTGCCAGAGAAAATGGAATAGCCATTGTTTTCATTTCTCCTTTTCTTTCCTGATTCTGCGGGAGGCACAACACTTGCGTTTGCTGAAGGCGAGGAGAAGGTGAGGAGGCTCTGCCAGGAATGAGATTGAAAGTCAGGAGTGCAGCAGATGTGACTGAAAACTAGAGCACTGATGATAGAAGGTTGATGTGTTTAAAAAGCAAACAAATAAAAATGTGTTCTGGCAAGTGCATCTCAATAAGCAAAAGAGAGCTGTCCTATTTCTCAGTAAGCAAAAACCACCTCAGGTCCCAACCAGAGTCCAGGTGCTCAGAGAAAAGAGGTCTGCAGCTCAGGCCCTCTTTACCTCTCTGTGACTTACTGCTGCTAAGCAAGACACGGTGAGAAAACACAGCCGAGCTTGCACTGGCATGACCCAGCTGGGTGATGTGGGGACATGGCTTATGGCTGATCTCCTCTGCAGGCAGCAGCGGCTGTGCAGGGATCACAAGTCAGTCATTTGATGCTGGAAAAGTTTTGGGTATCTAAACATTGACTGGCAGAGTCTGGAAATCCATGCAGCTCTGAATGGATTTGGGTGTTCAGAAACTCCTCTAGCTCTCTAGATCCCTCTCTGTTCAAGTGTTCCTGTACTTCACACAGATGCTCTGACCCATGAAGGGATGCAGGGAATAGCAATGAAGTAAGGTGTTCTCTTTTCCTTTGTGCTTCTGCTCCTGTTCCTAAGCTTCTCTTCTTGTTCCTCCCTGCACAAAAATACAGAGCTGGTGGGGCTTAATATGGAACTTATTTTAGATTAAGAGAAGAAACGTGCAGGCAGAGCTGGTTTTCCTCCCTACAGAGGGGGAATGTGGGCTTCAAAATGAGGTTAGAAAATTTCCAACCATTCAAAGTTACCATAGATGGGTAGAAGAAGTGTGCTTATGACATGTGCTGGGATTGGATGAGGAGGAGTTGCAGGACACATTATATTCAAAGCCTGAAGGCAGAGAGAAAATGAGTTTGCTTGGAGAAGATGTTTTAGCCCCTTGGTTTGGCTGATGCTGAAGGAGCTTGAAGAGAATGTGTCCATGTTCTCCTTTTAGGTTGTGGCTGGCTCCTAGTTCTGGCATGAGATTAGGTTTGGTGGCTGCTCACTACACAGAAAATCCCCTGCTGTGGCCCAGTGCTGCTGAGTAACAGCCGTGTTCCATGCAGTGATAGTGGTGTGGCTCCAGGAGCACCCTCAGCAAAGGATGTGCATAACACCCATCACAGCTAAACTCGGAGGGGCTCAATGTCATGGGAGCCTTTGGCTTCCCCTTGCAAGCAAGCAAGAGCTCAGCTGTGCCAGCCAGGAGTGGAGATCCCGGTGCCAGCTGCTGCTCCTGCATCCCAGGCTCCCCACTGCCTGCTGGATCCCAGCGCAGCAGGGCAGGCCTTTGAAACCCAGCTTTCAGCAGTAGGGTGGAAGGAAGAGGGGATTTAATGAGCCAGCCTTAGGAAAGGCCATTGTAAGCAGGCATGGAAGTTCCTCTCCCATTCACTTCCTGAAGGGAGAATATCTCCCTGTCCTTGCCCCTGTAGCTATAAACACCCAGTTTGGCTCCAAACTGCAGTGCAGGGAGTATCCAGAGGCTGCTGTCAGAGGAGCTGCACTGGGCTCTGTTTCTTTCCCAGACCAGGACAGAGAAGAAGGGGAAGGGAGAACGGTTGCTTTCCAGGTGTTTTGGAAGGAAACAGCAGACCTAGCAGGGGAACAAAGGAGAGTTTTAGGATAGCACCCTGCAAAGGAATAAAGTGTCCTGATAATCCTTTCCTTGTACAGGTGTTTCTGGTCCTTGGTTCTGCTGCATTCCCTGTAACACGGGTTTTGGTTCTGTTTGTACCTGAAGAGGGTCACAAAGTTAGAAAACAAATAGATGCTCCCCTTGGAGAGTGCAAAGGAGGTGAGAGATTGCCTGCAGATGATCGTAGCTGCTCATGCCTTTTGCATAATGCTGGCTTCCTGTCTAGAAAACGTTATTCATTCTGCTCACAAAGTCTTTCTGATTTGAGTGTTTCATGCAGAAAATGCGCAGCGATGGCAGTGAACACCCCAGGCTGTTAACCAGGCACCTTCCTTCCCAGCTTCACAGCCCACCTCACATGTGGCTTGGGCTGCAGGTGCTGAGGCGGGCAGGAAGCTGACTGGTCCCCCCTTGCCTCACACCTTGCAGTGTGGACCCTTTCAGGGTCTGTGTGCCAGGTCCTGTCCGAATGTATTGCCCAGGGGCAAGAGGCAGGCTGAGGAACCAGTGCCTGCACCAATCTGGTCTGAGCCTTTGCTGGGAGGCGCAGTGGCCCTATACTTTAGGAAGGTGACTGGCGTCCTGTGTCCCTTGCAAGCTGCTAAGGGGCACTGAATCCAACTTGCCTCTCCTCTGCCATGTATTTTCACACATATACATACATATGCACACATACATGCATATATGTATACACACACATACATAAAAAAAACATGTATTAAATACATACCTCAAATATATGCCATCTATCAAAAGAAATATTTCCTAATAAGGTGTTGTTTTGGGGTTTTGTCTTGTTTTGCCTGAAAGTAATTTCTGATCTTCTTTCCTCGCAGATGGAGTACAGATGGGGAAGTTTTACCTGCAGGTGAAACATGCTGTGCTCTATAACTGAAGGTCACCCTGGAGGCTGTGCCTCTGCTGTAGCTGCCCTTGGCATCCACAGAGATAGCTGCACGTGGGCAAACAGCCCTGGCAAGGACAGCACCCTGTTAATCCTGCCCATAGGGACATTCCGGCTCCTCCACCCTGCAGCAGTCATGCCAACCGTGGCCTCAGTTTTCCCAGTCTTTCAGCAACCTGCTCAAGACATGTAGCTGAGGACAGGGAGTGAGGCATGAGGCTCAGGGCTAAGGCAGGTTTTGAAGTTAGCATGTAGTTAGCCTGATGTGCCCTTGTCCTTGCTGCTGCCTTTGTGCTCTGGATAAATGGTCTGAAATCATGAGAGCTATGAAGCTAGTGTGTTCCCAGCGCTAGCATCATGTAAATAAGCCAGGTCAGACAGCTGGCATGACAGAAATTTCCTCAGCGTTTTCCTATCTGCATGATTAACCAAAATGCAACTATATCCTAAGAGCCCTGGAAACACATCCCTCTTACATGCATTGGGATGTTCTAAGTATTTCTGAATGTCTTGGAAAAGAGAACAGTAACTGTTCCCTTGGAGGAGATGGTGTGTGTGTGTCCCAGATGGTGGGCTTTTGGGAAAGATAAAGGGAGGGAGCTGCTGAGTTCCTGTAGCTGCAGTGCAGCAAGAAGAAGTGGTGCTATGAAGAAAGCTTTCCTGGTTTGAGGCAGTGAATACATTTGAATTGTTTTGCAGAATAACTGGCTTGCACTTACTACTGCTGTAATGGGATAGCAAGAGAAGCAGAAGCTGTGGCTGCTTCTGCAGCGGGAGGCATCAATTATGGAGGAAGGAGGGCATGTATGAGGTCAGGAGACAATAGGACAGACAGGTCTATATTCTGCCTTTTCTTTGCCTGTCCAGGTGATGTTTGCTGTGGCAGGGTGTGAGTTCCCAAGGTAACATGAAATGAATATTGTTTCCTTTCTGAGGAGAAATGGGTCAGTGTTTGTGATCCCTACAGTCTTGATACCGCAGCCTGACATGTTATAGATGCTAATTACAGTAGTAAGATCACTTACTGAGTCACTTCAGCTCACTTTCTGGAGGCTGTGTGTGGAGAAATGTGAATTATACAGCAGAGGGATGTGGGTACTCATCTTTGCATGGACAGCTGCACCAAAGGCAAATCAGATTTTATTTGATGGAATCTCCTCTCTCCTTAATCTTTAGAGATTTAATGAAAAGCTTAACATTAGAAAAGACCACCACAGCCTCTAATCTCTTCTTCTGTATGCCACGGACAAGCACATTTCATCTGTTTATCACTGGGTGAATTTTAGTGTTGTTCTAATCTATGGCGAGAAAGGCTTGGGAACGGGATCTGCAGCACATCATCTCTGGCACTTACTGGGGACTTCTCCACCTGCATTAATGCTGCCTGGACCGACACGCACCTAAACAGACCTCAGCATGAACCCTGCAGGAGGTGTTTAGAAGCAGAAGCTGGCTGGGGAGTGCACGGCCTGGCAGGCTCTGTGGTTTGGCTGTGCACAGAGAGCTGGAAGGCAGAGGGGTCCCCAAAGGAAACCTGCAAATTCAGTTGGCAGCATTGGAGCAAAGGGGAACTAAGGCGCTGGTGCAAGCGAGCCCATCTCATGCAGCAGGTCGGATCTTCAGGCCACAGCGCTTTGCATGGACCTGGCACCTCTAGTAGGGAAAAGGAAAGCAGTGGCTCTCCTGAACACTTCACACTCACTGCTGGAGGGGCTGTGTTTCATTACATATATTTTCCAAGGGCTGTTTGTATCTGAACATACACGGACCATTTTTTTGGGAAAGGTATATTGTTATTCAGGCTACTTATTGGAGCCTTTGGAAGCTTGGGGCTGGGAAATCCACTGGAAGAAATTACCCTGCCCTTGGTGGTTATGCTGTCAGCTGGAACATAGTGGAGATGCAGGGAAGTCATGAGTAAAGTCTACTTGTAGGGAAGAGGTGAAGCTCAATGAAATGTGAAAACCAGTCTAAGCAGAGGTGCCAGGCTGGACTTTGTGGGAGGAGAAGGCAGCTCATGCCGTCCCCCAGCTGACCTGTGAACTTGTGTAGCCATTGCCCTTCCTGGGGAGCAGCTTGTAACTTGGCCAGAACAAGCTGTGCATATGTACCCAGGCACAGCCTGCAGCAGCATCCCTGTGGAGAGAAGCACACAGAGAAGAGGTAAGGCAGTGCTTGACTGCCACATGGTTAAAAGGGCTCCTTGCACATCTATGCTCTAAGTGTGGTCTGTAGTAAAGGACTTGTCCAGCTTTCTGCTACAGACAAGGTGACATTGAGGTTTGGGTTGTGGTAGCTGTGGGGACAGCTGCTGCGGGAGGAACACAGGGCCCCTGGCAGGCTGCAAGACAGACAGCTCTCAAATGCATGTTTCCACATCTCTGCTCTTGAGAGTCACTTACTGGAGAGATGGAACTTTTTTCCTAATTGACAACAATATAGAAATAAATGTAATGTCAGACTTCCCCAAAAGTGCAGAGATGAAAGGGAGGGGAGCAGAGGAGCAGCAGCTGCCACGTGGAAAACCCAAAGCTTTATTAGCGCTCCATTTTCCACATGGAGCACCATGGGGTTTTGTCTTCTTCAACTGAGATGAAATTGGAAAAAAGACTTTTATTTGTGGCTAGCTCACCCAGGCCGCTTACAGGGCAGGCAGGTTATTTATCCTACCTGCCAATCCTGCCTGTAGCTTGTTTAAATGTCTCTGTGTCTTGGCAGTGCCTTTGCTGTTGGACTGGAGCTGTTGGAGGTGAGTGTGTTTATCCAGGAGGATGGACAGCACACACATAACCTCATAGAGCCCCTCTCTGGGGGACATGTGCTCTTCAAAAAGCTTCAAGTACTAACCTGCCCATCTACCTTGCTTTCCTAAGAAAATGAAGTGTCGGGAGTTGCTCTGTCTCTCCCACCTCCTCACAGTTGTGACCTCTATCCACTGAGCTTAATAGAGACACAGAGATCTCAGTGTTTATCTGACCCTTCATGTTGCAGAGCTGGAAGTAATAAAAACATTTTTGTTCTGATTTATAGCTGAAGAACAGTGGAATCTGCCAAGCAGGCTCTGGCCTAATCTTGTGCCTTAAAGTGGGAACTGCTTATCTCACATCCCACACTAGTGCTGCAGGAATGATCTCTTGGTGGGAAGACAAAGGAGAGCAGTGCTTCCGGCTGCAGGGTGTTCCTTGCTGTTCACAGGTGAGGCATACATACTCAGCAGGCTGTGGGTATTTCATAGACAAGCAATAATAGCTATGGTCTTTAGGGAGCAGCTGGACTGCAAAAGGTGAGATGTACTGAGGGAGGTGGGAAAACGTCTTTTGATCGCTTAGCTGCTTTTGAAAGGTGCAACAAGGAAGATTTAGCATGTGAGTAATTTCAACAGAGTCTTGGGGACCTGGCCTCTTGGCTGAAGTTGAGACATGAGTGTTCCTCCTCTGCAGTTACTGACATATACGTGACCTCTGAGGAGTCACGTGGGGAGCTGGGAGCTAGTTGCATCACCCATCTTTAGGTAGAGAGCCTCATCTTCTCAGCTTGCACCTTCCCTATCGATGAAGCAGTGCTGATCTCGGGCAGCCACCAGGCAAGGGACTGTGGCTCATCCTGCCTGGATGTGCACAGGAGGTCCCAAGGGGGCTGCCCCTGTATGTGGTGAGCTGTGGAGCTGGCAGGCCCTGCAGCTCTGCCCCAGTGGTCATGGGAACAAGCCTTCCTACCTTGTGCTGAAACTAATGCATAGGACCTATGCCCTCTGAAACCATATTTATAGATATATGCGTTTCCCCCCAGGTCACTTTTCTTCTGGCCCAGACTTAGTGCTCGGCTAATTCTTCACAGTCTATTAAAAGCTCTTCCTGCGTAATGTTCTCTCTTTAGTAAACAGTGCCAAATATATACAACCATCAAAAACTTCTGCTCTCAGAGGGACAGGTTTGGCATAG
>JANHGB010048320.1:4704-28949 GCA_026283785.1 Coracopsis vasa
TGTTTTTTTTTTCTTTTTTGGGAGGAGGGGGGTTTTTGTGGTTTTGTTTGTGGGTTTGGGTTTTTCTCTCCAAAGCAGGGACATTAATTCATATCCAGTCACACAATATTTGAAGGAAGGGAGAAATGGGAGAAAATGAGAAACAGTCACATGGAAGAGGTATTTCTCACGGCCAAGAGCTCAGCTCAGGGTGGCAAGAGATAAGAAAGTGAATTAGGTGCTCTGGGGCTTTGCAGGCTGGTAGTCCTTTGATGTACAAAGAACCAGGATGACTGCATGGGAAAAACCACCTTTGTCCCATGATCTCAGCTTCAGGCTCATCTTCAAGTCTGTCCCTGCTTCCTGAGGGATGTTGTGTGGTGTCACTTCCACAGTGCACTTTCTGGTCAAGAGAGAGAGATCTAAGGAGCGTCCTTTCTGAACAATGCATGATCTGAATGCCTGATCTGAATGCCTAATCTGAACTGACGGGAGTGCGTAAGGGAAGAGGCAGAAATGCGGACTCCAGTTCTCATCCCTTTGCGCTGTTTGAAGCAGAAATACTTCCTTGGCATGCTGGAGTGAGAGACAAACACATAATGGTTCAATCTTTCTTTCTGGTGCCTTTCTGGTGGCACTCATGACCTGCCTGATTGGCTCTCTGTTCCCTCAGTTCCTGGAAATCTCTTCAAGATGACACATAAAAATTGCTAGGGATTTCTAAAGAAAAGTGTCAAGAAGCTGCCTGCTCCCAAAACCGGTCCTGCCATAAATTTCCAGTGATACAATAGATGTCATAAACAGCTGACAAGATACCAGAGGAGATCTAGCCATGGGCACTAGTCAGTACTTGTGTAGTACCCAGGGGCATCTTTAAACCTGCATCTAAAATCTGGGAGATTTGAGTAAAGAGAAATGCTAACATATTGGAGATAGGCATGATATGTGCACATAATGTGTGTATCTTTGTGCAGCCCTGGGTGGACACAGCCATGTGCCATGTGAAATGCAAGAAGAGGTTCACGTGATACCCTCCCCAGTCCCCATGCAGCAGTGGGGCTTCAGCTGAGGACATCTTTATTTGGAGCTCAGGCCAGGCCAGGTAAAAAAACCTTTGAATTCACCTTTATACAACACCATTTTTAAGAGAGTCACTCTGCTGCGTGTAACCACAGAGTAAGGAGAAGGGAGGGAAGGCCCCTCACTGGCTCTGAAGAGCAGGTACTGTTCCCTCCCGGTGCTATTTCTGGAATGTCTTGGAAGTACCCTGGCTTGTGCTAAAATAGTGTGCGGGCCCTGACTTACCTCATGTTGTGAGAAGAGGCAAGTGGTTTGGGGCGAGCCTTGAGAAAGGCAGGCAGACTGCGCCAGGACAGGAGGCACACACAGCCCTTTTGATTCCCTGAAAATTAAATAAGGAGTAAAGATCCACAAGGCTGAATGTGGGAAAGTATGTGTGAATTGGTGCCTCTGCTCCAGGGGGAGATCACCTGGGTAAGAGGTCGTGCAGTGCTGTTGGAGGTGTTGGAGAAGGACCATCTATGCCTCCTGGCATGGGGTGGAAGGTCCCCAGGGTCTGCTTCTCTCAGCCCCCCCAAAAGGGCTTGCAGGAGAGGGAGGAGATAGGGCAAGAAGTGGTGTACAAGAACACTCATTTTGGGGGTGGGTTTGAGGGGTGCATGCTGGCACAGTAGTTGAGCAGTGCTGGTGCATGAGGTTTTGCAAACTGAGCCCTAGGGATGAGCACCCTGGCAACAGCAAAATAGTGCAACAGGGTTACACTTGATTCTTACAAGGAAAAAACTTCAGTCATTGACAAGTTAATAACTCCTTTTATTTACCTTTCTGTAATGTCATTTTAAAAGAACCAGTTTGCTAACCAAAACAACATGACTTACTAAGAATTTGTCTGCTGCAGGCCAGGGCTCTCCTGCATCTCTCTGGATCAAGCTAGTGATGTGACCCAAAAATTAAGGTCTCCATTTCCACTATCAATCCCTTAGCACTATAGTTGCATCTAGCACCAAATGAGGATTAAATCCAAAACATTCACCCAGAGCTCCTCATCTGTTTTCTCCAAATGCAGCCACTACAGGAGTGTGATATTTGCTAGAAGGATCAGCTTGGAGCTTTTGGCAGCACCTTGGACCACTGGTTAGTGAAGAGTTTGTTTGTCCAGGTCAGTGGTGCTTCATGTAGGATGAGGTCTGTCCGCACTGCATGGTGTACTAGTTCAGTCTCTGCTAAGATGTAACTCCTGATACTTCCAGGGGAATTTCTACCTCAGTAACAGACAAAATTGAGGAAGGACTTCCTAACAAGAGCTACCAATTACTCTCGTTTGGATATGGTGCATGTAAACAACTAACTCACTCCCAGTCATTTTGTGAAAATGGCACAAAATGCATAAATAATTTGATCAGCAAGAAAAATAGACTAATGTCTCAGTTTGAGTTAGCTGATGCTTCTGCTGCTCTCCTATCAGTCTAGATTATGAAGTAAAGATCTTTGCAAAGGTGCAGTGATTGCCCATATAGACAGCACCCAAGGAGGCAGCAGTATCTGAGTGTAAGCTTAGTTAGGAGCATGTCCAGTGTATGCTGTATGTCACCTTCCACTGGTGACAGGACACCAGGTATGTTGTAATAACTATGAATCTCTGCCCCTTGGTTTCATATCTCGTGTGAAAATCAAGACCTCAGGGGAAGGAGGAGGTGTTGAGGTCAGACTTAGAAGTGTTCCACCTCCAGGCTGATTCCAAATGGCACAGAGCATAAACCTTGAATACCACTTTGCTCTTCTCAAGTAAGTGATTAAGACCATTTTTCTAAGGAGAGACATGGGCAGACCATGTCTTAAATCACGTAATATAAACATAATGCCATGGGGTAAGCAGCTGCCCCGTTAGCTTCAAGCACCTTCCACCTTCAGCTCCTATGCACTCAGTTCCTTACCTGGGTTTATCATTATTGAATCATAAATGACAGGTAATGCCACTGTCTCCTTCCATTTAATGAAGAACAGAAAGGCTGAGTCAACTAGGTTAAAAAAAAAAAAAAAAAGGTATCTTTAGAAAGAGAAAGATCTGAGACAGTTATTTTCCCAAGATCATGAAGTTATCTACACTGCAGAAGATATCAAGTCCAACATAAGGAATGTGAAACAGGTCAGATTTCTGTTCAAGGTCAGCTCTATGTATAGCAGGCTGACTGTGCCCTAATTCCACATGAAAGGCCATGGGCCTTTCAGGTACTCACATAGTGATCCTAAGACAAAATTATTGGCTTTTGTGAGGACTGTGTCACCTACAGCTGTGTGTTTCTAGCTTGGAAGTTGAGTATGTGTACTGCATGGCATATGACAGGAAATGGCTGTAAGTGGAGGTGTTTGAAGGTGAAGAACAATACTCAGGTTTCCACTTAAAGGGAATTGTTGGAGTCATGCCAAAAGAGATCCTGCAAATGAACTTGCATCCATGAAGTATAGATGACTTTAGGATGAGAATTTATATGAACTAAAGTGGTAAGCTATTCAGCAGCTTAGATGCATTCACTGAGCCCCTGGAGCTTTGGAACCCCAGCCACCCAGCCACTGACAATCATTCTGACCTTCCTGCTTCTCAGGCTGCAGAGCTACATTGGTAATGGTAAATTAAGTGCTATTGGAACCGTTGTCTGGTCCAGAGGCAAATGGGCACAGAGCAGCACGTGCATACCATCAAATTCCACTACCTTCCACAACAGAATGGCCGCAACCCAAACGCCTGTGGGGAATGGCTCCTGGCCTTGCTAACCCCAGACATTACCCAGGAACTCTCTGGAAGGCTGCTAGCAGACAGCTGAAAGTCAGTGCTCAGCATTGCTCCTTTTTTCATTCACCAGTACAGATGTAGATAGTGTCACTGGGGAAAAATCCATACACCTGCCTTTGCTCCTGTGTCAAGTGGCCCTGGCATACATGCATGAGGGTGACATGTGCGGAATGCCAAAGGTGGGCTGGGGAGGATGTTACAGTTGCTCCTCCAGGGATAAATTCCGTTCTTGAATGGTTTTTGCACTCTTTTGTGAGCCATATCTTAAAAATAACTCAAAAAGTATGGTTAGGTAATGATGAGAAGCTAAGGCTCATTTTGCATCGGAAACAGAGGCGTTCAGTGTTCCTGCAGTTCTCTGGTTTGTGTTTTGTATCAATCAATTAACCACCAGGCATTACCCTAGGACATGGCTCCTATTGTCTGACGCACTGAGAATTTATTAGCTGTTGCCCCATGGATCAGCCCTTTAGACATGTTTCTCCCCCTCACACTTCCTGCTCTCCTCTGCTCACAAGCAGGAGTGAAATTCAGCTGCCTATGGAGGGAAGGCAGGGATAGCAGGGGAAGCCTTGTTTAAAAAATGAAAGATGCAGCTTCAGTGTTTGTTTAGGAATATGTGGTGGTGGGGCTGAAATAAAGGTTATTTTGGATAGACGGAGAGCTTTACAGAACCTTCTTTCACTCCCTTTGACTGGATTGCATAAAGGGCTACAGAGCCGATAAACTTTTAATGAATGTAAATTCCTCTCTTAATTAAATTACAGGAAATTAAAAAAGACACATTTCATGGGCTGGTGGGGGAAAAAAAAGTGATATTTGTCCTCCCAAAAGAGATCAGGTTTCCAGTCTGTTTAGTCCTGGATTTCAATCTCCTTCCTCCAGACTGTGCAGGGAAATATGTAGACGTCTATGCTTGCCTGGAGCTCAAGAAATAAGTCTGTTCTCTGAGGGACAGAAGTGATTCTTTCTTCAACATGACAGTGCGTATTCTCCAGTGACTATATGTTAGGAAGAGGTAACGCATGTTCGAATAATGCACCACTCTCCTTTTCATCTCATGCATGGAAACCGTGGGCCATCCCTACCATAAGAAACCTACAGTCTCAATAGGTAAGAGCAAATGCATTAAAACCCTCACTGGAAATTAAGCTGATGATATGAAATCAAATGATTCAGCAAGGAAAGAGATGTAATCTCTTAATAGGCTCTGTCTTTCATTGGAAAGCCATTCAAAGCTTGAAGGAACCTTCCGCAGCCACAGATAATGCAGATGCCCTTGCAGCATCATATGGTCATGTGTGCTCTCTCCTATGTAAATGTGATGTTGGCTGCGCTAAAGGGTCCTTCCCTCTCCAGATCTGACACATAAGGGCTGGGAGGTGAGAAACACTTCCTGTGCAGAATCAGCTTGGCCTGACCCAAACTTCGTGTTGTGGTGTGTCTTTCAGTGCAGCTAACAGCCTCCTAGTACACCCTCTCTGACCCTTCAGGCATCCTCGTAGTTGCGAACATGAGTATCCTGACCCAAATTCTGTTCCTCACCTAATCCTTAGAGCTGCCTCTGGAAAACAGTAGATTTCTCTGTATACTGCTCTGAATAGCCACCAGGTTACTCTGCCTGGGTGAAGGAGGTCTGTTCTGTTCAGCATGCAACACAATTCAAGCCTTGTTAATATATATGAGAGAGGAAAAAGAGAGAAAAAGAGCAGAAAAAAAAGGTCTCTTTTGTGAAAAATGTGTTTGTGAAAGGGGGAAATGTCTGGTGGTGGTGGGTGTCAAAAGCTCTAGAATACTGAGTCTATTTTGGAGCCTCCTGAGGTTAGATTTAATCAGCTCAACAGACATAGTTTCACTCTTAATGTGATGTTAATTTTCTCTGCTAGCTGAAAGATGCCTTGATACTCAATGGGAAGTTGTCTTTTTCCCATGCCTGAGACCAAGGACATATCTCATCTCTCTGAACCACTCCAGGATGTTTGAACAGAGAGATAGAGCTGTAAGCCATGGATGGGAGTGAGAGTCTGATTTTGATAGGACCATAAATATGTTTGCCATGTCTAACAGGGGACAACTGAAAATAATACTATTTCAAAGAGGCTTGGCCTCTTTGTCTTAAGAGATGTAGAAATATTTAACAACAAGGCTGGAGTCTCTTTAGTTACATCTTTTCCTTTTGTCACTGACAGACTTTCACAGGTAGTTTTCAAGCACTGTATTCAAATAGCATTATTATTTTGGGATACATTGTCCTCACTTTCATCAAGTGAATAAAAATATCAGGAATCCCACCTAAAAGTAGCTTTTCTTATACAACATCCAGAGTATTAGTTCCAAACGTGCTACTAAACACAGCCTCAAGTCTGGATTGGCAATGGGGCCAGATCTTCCCAATGTTGTGTTCTCACTGCTGGCTGCTGAACCTACCAGCTACCTACCAAGCAACCTACCAATATGAGATATCCACTGAAGGATTCACTGGGCTTCTGACAGTCCTGGTGAGATCACTCCAGTGATGTTGCTTTTTCTTCTGGGAGCATTTAGCTCATTACATATTCTATTATCAGACCTGTATAGAGTCATTCATTTAATAAGGGTGAAAACCACCTGTTCTGGGTTCCTTACTTCGTTTTCACCTCCCACAGAAAATCCACTCTCACAGACCTGTTCGGTGAACAAAATACCTGTCCTCTAAAGCAGCACAATGTTCAGCTTAATTCTCTGCAGGAATACTGGCAGGAAATTTCCTGTGACTGGTGATGGTATGGTGGAATTCCTAACTTATGGTGAACCGCAGTAGCTGTGCTCCATCTTCCTTGATGGCATGCCCTAGTGTTAGTTGTGAGTAGCAACCAAAACACTGAATACAATAAAAAACACCCCGGTAGCGGTAGCTATCCTATTGCCTCTGTTTGGTCCAGTCACTAGAGAGAGATTATCACATTTAATTAAAGACTGAATGCCAGTTCTGTATTGCTACTGTGAAGGCCCCGAAATAGATGGTTTCAAAGGAGGTTGTATGAACTGATTTTCAGTTTGGGGATATTATAACTTTATAAGCTAGTACATATCTCACAAGAATTTCCTTCAATGCTTGGTAAGTTCAGGTGTGGACATAAGAATAAAATTCTACTGTCAAATAATAAAGAATAAATATCATCATTTTATGCCCTACATTTTTGAAGTATTTAGTACAGCTACATGAATAAGCAAAGGGTTTGGTTCACTGGATGAATAATAAAAAAATGAATAAATAAAAGAACAGCCAGAGATAAAAAGAAAACAAAAATACTTGTTTTATGGGATTTCTTAGTACAGTGAGAAAAAAAAAACATGTTAAACATTTTTGAGTTCTAGGAATAATTTTTTTGCCACATGGGAATTTGCAGGCCATACCTTAATCCTTGAAAATTTTTGACTGAAAATTCTGGTTTCCCTGTAGGATATAATTTTCCAGAGCAGCAAAGACTGAGGCTTGAGAAGAGAATTTGATGGACATGTTTGAATTCGTGGCAGGGAAATGGGCAGACCTTCCTTTATACAAAGACACTGAGGCACAAATTATTGCACCAGTTAACCATAGACCATCTTATAGAGATAGCAAGAGGTTGTAGGCAATGACTTTTTCTATTCCTCATAATCAGAGGCCAATCTTCTCATCAGTACCATATATCAATGTGGGTGAAACATGGTAAATTGTACCTACAAGAGACATTGCACACCACAGAAAAAGGGATATGAAGATAATCTCTTACTACGTATGAAGTTCTTTCTAGTACTTTGAATGTAGATGTCTGGTTAGAGTGAATGGACATTCTCCCTGCTATTCCTTGCACTCTGAGCTGTCTATAATTTAATCAGGGTCTCCCTGGATATCTACCAGATGTACCAATTCCAGCTGCTCAGCATGGATCTAAAGGGTGCAGATTGAACCACTTCAGCTTTATTCCATGTGTTATGATCTGTTGCCCCTCCGGGATAAAAGACTCATCTTTATCGTTCATGTGATCTTGGAATCTCATTAAAGTCATACATTTAAGATGCTAATAGAAGAAAAAAACGCATGGAGGACTTATAATTAGAGATCATAGAATGATAGAATAGTTTGGTTGAAAGGGACCTTAAAGATCATCTAGGTCCACTCCTCTGCCACAGGCAGGGACACCTTCTTCTAGACCAGGTTGCTCCAAGCCCTGTCCGACCTGGCCTTGAGCACTGCCAGGGATGGGGCAGCCACAGCTTCTCTGGGCAACCTGTGCCAGGGCGTCATCACCCTCACAGGGAAGAACTTCTGCCTAAGAGCTCATCTAAAGCTCCCCTGTCAGTTTAAAGGCATTTCCTCTTGTCCTATCCCTACCTGCTCTTGTCAAAAGCCCCTCTCCAGGTTTCTTGTCGGCCTCCGTAGGCACTGGAAGGCTACTATAAGGCAGAGGTTCAGAGCGGGTGGCAAGAAACAGGAGGAAGGACTGAGTTAGAAAAAGCTTTTCAAGATCTTGGGACTGCACATTCACTATTCATGAGCTAACTCACAAAATTTGTTATATCTTTGCAGGATCCTGCTGATACACCCAGAAAGTGCAGGTCCCTTGGGCTTTTGGATCAAATCTCCATGCAGGTTGTTCAAAAGGTGCTGCTGAGTACAGCTCAGTGTTTTCCTGTTTTGGTGCGGAACATGATGCATCCTTAGGTCACAAGAGGGCTGTGATTTCATCTGTTTGTGAGATGAATGCCTTCTGGTCAGAATTGTTAGAATGCACAGCCCTGCTGGATGACACCCTACGTCTTTGGAGTGTAAAGTCATGAGTTCGCCCATTGCTCCATAGAGTAAACATGGATGATGGGAAGATTAAAATAGCTGCAGACTAACTGATTAAGATTAATTAAGCTACAGGTTCATTCATGAAGTAGGAACATGCGGGTAATGATGCTCTTCAGACAGCGAAGACGCTGGCCTGACTGTATGGGAGATGGGTTGTGAATCCTGATTCTCATGCTCAGCTCATGTACGACACTGCTGGTGGTACAGAATATGATGGAGGGCAGTGAAAGGGCTGATATACCACCCTCATGGACTCAGTACCTGGACTAAAAAAACCTGGGCCCAGCTGCATGTTAACAAACCATTTTGTGTTCAGGAGCACATTTGCTAAAGATTAGTGGCAAATCTTGCTTCTGTGCAACTCCAGAGGGAGGTAATGGAGGAAAGTCACTGTGGTTTCTAAATAAGGGAAAGGGTGGAACATGCATTACAAATGGAAGAGGCTTTCTTCCTCCTTCCACCACTGTCATGATGGGGGTAGCCACAGACTACTTTGAAGTTCTGTCCTTCAGGCCCTTTGCCATCATTTGTGCTCAGCTTTTCCAACAAAAGCACAGTTTCTTGGTGGCAAGAGACTTGGCCGAGGAGCAGAAGGCAGGCTTTTTACATTAAGGGAAGGGCTGTGAACAATTTTGCCTTTATCACCACAAAAGGGACTGTAAATCCCTCAGAGTTATGGATTCTGGTCCTGCAACTTGATCTCCCAAACCCAGTCATTTAAGTTAGGATAAATCTTTTCATTATTATTATTATATGGTTTGTTATTTTATTCTAAAAGAGAAAGAGAGAAAGAGAGAGAGAGAGGAGGGAGCAATTGGCTCTAGCATGGCTTGAAAATAACATTTGCAGCCAAAGAGGTATTTTATGTATACTGCTTCGCCTAACTGTGTTTTGTAAGGATATGAAAGGACTAGAAGGCTCAGACCAGATCTCTCCATTAAGAGATGGAGCTTAGTCTATTTCTTGGCACTACTTAGAAAGCTAATATTTTCTCTTTCTCCTTTCCTGGCTGAATTTGGTGGAGTAGAGGGTCTAATTCCCAGCTTCAGTTTGGGATCCAGGAAGGCATTTTACCCTGCAAAATTATGCCCTGCACAATCTTGGTCCTGACTGTTTACAGCTCTTTCACACTCACTCATTCAATTCCTGCCTCAGCTCATTGCAAGTTTGTAGACTTGTTCCTTCCTTGGGACCCAAGGGGCAGCTGCAGCTGCAAAGCCTGCTTTGCCATCTGCTTGCCTGGTGTTTGAGGATCTGGAAAGGAAGAGAGGCTATGCTGTCATGTGTGCTTTCTTCAGGACTCCAAGGAGCCCTACAAGAGAGCAAGGTTTCAGCTGCCATATATATCTGCTTACTCACACGATTTAGTTGTAGACACCTTCACCCTGCTCATGAACAACAGAAAGCTGGGCAGCCTGTTTTGTTTATTAACAAATGCCAGGGGCAAATTTCCTTTATGTTGCATTTACAGTGCCAGATATACTTTTAAAATCATCTCTGCTCAGTGCCACTGGTACCAACTTCAGTAGCCATTTGGTGCTGGTGCAGTGGTTTGCCATCACTGTTTTGGAGAACGGTCTGCATTGACACACCTGGACCCACTCTCTAAAGCTGCACCCTGGCAGCTTCCTGAGCTGGCTTTTCACAACCAATGTGATGGAATGGAATGGAATGGGGCTTGTGAGTTGCCAGTCTCTTGCCTCAGCACCTCAGCAAGGATTTTCCTTCTGAAAATGTGATTGGTGCTTCCATCTGCCAATGCGGTACTGCTAGCCCCAGTTCAAAAATCTCTGACTTGCTGTGTCATGAGGTTGCCCCTCAATCATCACAAATGGTTGGATGAGGCTTTGAGCAGCCTGGTCTAGTGGAAGTGTCCCTGCCAGTGATTGGAATTAGATGATATTTAAGGTCCCTTCCAACCCGAACTAGTCTATGATTCTAGGATTCTGTGAATAGAGAAACAGATCTATAAACATTTCCTCATATATATGGATAATAAATCACAAATGAAAATAATTATATGATCCTTATTATCTATGTTTATACACCTGTGATTTTTATATATATGTTTACTCACTTGTTTAATAGGCAAAATCCTATGAAGTCTGTCTTTGATTTATGAACTCCTCCCCTCTCCAGATCCTGCATGTGTACAAATGGGTATAGTGGTTCATTCCCCTAAAATCTGCTGTCATGAATGCCAGAGGAAGAGATGACCACCACAGTTGCCTGCGTGGCACCCCTGCCACTCGTTAGACTCTGAAGTGCCTTTAACTGAGAACTGCTGTGCAAGAATCTGCATGAAGGTTCTTCTGACTGTTTTAGCTATCTAAGTACTGGCCATCCAGTTTCAGCAGGGTCTTAGGTTGTGGCAGGGCTCTTTGGTCAGGAGCTCAGCACTATATAGCTGAACTCTGTTATGCTGGCCTGCAGACATGATGGACCCAATGCTCTCTAAGACCATGGTATCCACCTTCTAGAGCAGGGATGCTCCCATCTGGACAGGACCTTAGAACTTTGGTGTCTCTACACCTAGTTATGTGGGCTTCCCTTTACTCTTTCACTGGATCCACCCTCACACCCTTCAGACTTCATAGTTGAGGACCATGCTTTACACCAGGAATGTCTGCTATTTGTTTCGCCAAATCATAGAATCCTAGAGTGGTTTGTGTTAGAAGGGACCTTAAAGCTTACCTAGTTCCAACCACCTGCCATGGGCAGGGAAACCTTCACTAGACCAGGTTGCTCCAAGCCCTGTACAACGTGGCCTTGAACACTGCCAGGGATGGGGCAGCCGCAGCTTCTCTGGGAAACCTGTGCCAGGGCCTCACCACCCTCACAGGGAAGAACTTCTTCCTCAGATCTCATCTCAATCTCCCCTCTGACAGTTTAAAACCATTCCCCCTTGTCCTGTCCCTACTTGCCCTTGTCAAAAGCCCCTCTCCAGCTTTCTTGTCAGCCCCTTTAGGCACTGGAAACTGCTCTAAGGTGTCCTTTAAACCTTGTCTTCTCCAGGCTGAACAAGCCCAGCTCTCTCAGCCTGTCTCTACAGCAGAGGTACTCCAGTCCTCCCAGCAACTTCATGGCTTCCTCTAGACTTGCTCCAACAGCTCCACATCTGTTGGGGGCCCCAGAGCTGGATGCAGGACTGTGGAGGGGGTCTCATCAGAGTGGAGTAGAGGGAGAGAATCCCCTCCCTTAACCTGCTGGTCACGCTGCTGGTGATACAGCCCAGGATATGGTTGGTTTCTGAGGTATGAGCATACTGTGCTTCAGTCTGACTGGGGAGGGTTCACAGTTGGAAACCCCAGATTGATTTTTGAGAAAAGGGAGATTCTGAGCTAGCGGAGAAAGAAACTGAGTTCCAAGTCATTATACCTTATCTTACTACAAGACTATCTCCTAAAAAAAGTAAACCAGATCCCAGAGGTGCAACTGTCTGGCAGTAAATGAGGGCTGGTTTTCTCCATTTCATGTCCTTTAATTCCCTTTTAATTGTGAACATCTTTGAAACACTAGATTTCAGTCAGAATGGAAACCTATTTCTGCAGTATCCCCTTGTTCCTATGAAACAAACCTCACTCTGTAGATGTAATTACTCACCCATCCATCATTGTCACAGTGAACACAGTGCACACGTGTGCACATTCAGATGTGCAGAACTCTGTGCCGTAGTTCAGTCATTTTCTGCAATGGTTACTGAGACTATTCATTAAATAATGGTCTCTGCCTTGAAGCAATGATACATTACTTAGAGACAGCTTCTCTTTATTTATATTATTTACCTGGCTGTAAGCCCACCCCAATCATTTATAATGAAAAAAGTTATCTAAAGAGATGAGATGTTTATACAGATGGCAAGAAGATTCCCAAATCATAGTAGTAAATACTCAAGTCTTTTGGATGAGATGTAAACCCTCACACTCCAGGATATCTGCCAACTGTAATTGATGGGGTCAAGAGGAGAGCAGGGAGAATAAGATTTCTTTGTCTCGGTGGATGAAGTAGAAAAGGGGATGGCAGGAAGAAGTGATTAATTCTCACTTTACCTGAAATAATTGGGTTTTTTTTATTTTATTTTTTTTAATTTTTTTTTTTTTGGCAAACTCATCCTAGCGAAAAAAAATATAGTGGAAAAAGATGAGATGAATAGGAAACAAGACATCTCATTAAGCAGTCAAGATAGTTAACACTTCTCTTCAACTTCGCATTTGAAGAAGGAAAAAGGCACATTGCGACTATCCATCAAAAAATTTTGCTTAAAATTTGACAAGACAAATGCATTGTTTTGCCTTTCCTTAATACTTTATTATTTTTCATCCTTTTAAAAGTAGTTTTATCTTTTTTCTCTCCAGCTTAAATGATCACCTCCATTTGACATAAGCATGAAATTTATTTCTATTCTTTTAAAAGTGTCTTCCTTGGTGGAGATATTATTCTCACAAAACTGATCAGATTTTGGTCAAAATGAGTACATAGGCAAATAGGCAAATTGCTTCCATAGGCAAACAATCTCCTCACTTCTCAGTACATCATCAGGCAACTTTTTACCAGAACAGCTGGCTGTTGCTAAAGAAAGAGAATGCTGAGTAGTCATCAGAGATGTACTAAGCTCTTGTCTTCTCATACATAAGCATTGTTTTTCTTTGCCTGAAAACTGTAAGCACATTAAAATGTTTTCATTGGCCCATCTGTTAGCAGAAAAGACTTTGTGAAATCCATGTGAACTTCCATTGATATATGGTGCTCTATTAACTATCCAAGCCATGCTGATTATTTATTATTCATTGTTTAGATTTATAATAGTGTTAATAGAATAAATATTTATTATAAAAGACCCTGTTGTCTAAGGCACTGTTGTAAAGCAAGCAGAAAACAGCTTGAGTGAAAGACCACCCCTCTTTCGAAAACCCTCACTAACTGTGGTTGAATTCCATGTCTCCATCTCCTGATGGTTTGAAGAACATTACTACAGGAGATTGGCAGAGTGATTTACAGTTAAAAAAAAAGTCTGTCTTTTTTTTTTTTTTTTAAAGTGACACTGGGGAAAAAAAAAAGAGAAAATGTGGTAAAAAAGTCTCACTAATCATTCTTTTAGAAATCTCTGACTTGTTATTTCTAGTTTTTGACATGGATTTGCCTCCTTAGGGAGATGAAGTCTCCATAAATGCCCATATTCATAGGACCAAAACTGCAACACCCCCTGAAGAGCTGTTACCTCCTGCCCTGATGGCAAGAAGAGTGACGACCTGACGATCATGTGTGGGAAACTGTATCAACCAAGTCTGTCTCTACCCATGTCAGGTTGATGTGGAGGCTAGTGACCTCATGCGTACTGGAAAGCCCATCCATTCACATGCCAAGGATGGATTTCTTTCATGTTTGGAAAATTTACTTTCGATAGAGCTGTTTTGGATTCAGAAGCACTGAACTGAACCAGAGGCTGAGCATCACTGTCCCGGACTGAACACCCTCATGCAGTGACCCATGTCTGCTTTCAGACTTTTTTTAACTGATTATTTATTTTTAATGTGACCTGCTTATTTTATGGGCCTGGTTGAAAGTTTATTGGTGTTAGCAGGAAAGTTCTCAGTGGCAGTTGTGTTTTCATGCTCAGACTGTAGAAAGCTTGTGGAAGACCATTCATGTATTATTTGTTGTAACCTCACAGTGTGGGCGTTAGACCAGCTGAGCCACTGGAAACTGCTGACAAGGATGAAGTGGTTGGGGACTTTCATGGGGTAAATCAACTTTTTTAGACATCAAAGTGCCAAGAGGCCTTTAATTTCTCCTCCCTGTGACTACAGTCCTCCCCACCTCATTCTACATTCTATTGTTTATTAGGAAAATTCTGGTATCATTCTTTCTAGTATTTAAAGAAAATGAGAGAACTGGTTCCAGATTTGTGCTTTCATAACTGGTTCTTGTTAGAGTCACCACGACAGGTTGGGAACAGAGCCCAGAGTGGGTGGGTGGAGAGCTTCTGGCCAAGCAGTGCTGGCTGGCTCTTGGGGTGTGCTACGCAGGAGCTAGAGATTTTTCAGAAGCATTTGGGGTTTTCCCCTCGGCCCTGTGATCTCTTGTCCCTTGGCTTTATTTTTAGCCTGACTTCATCTGGTGTTGGTCTCTCCATCTACACCAAGCTCCCAGGAGTAGGGCCTGCCTCCAAACCACATCTCTGCCTGGGCACAAGTAATGAGCTATGGTGCAGAAACTGTAAAGTTTCTGTACGTCTTGTGAAACTTTAATGGATCACCAGGGAGCAGTGGGCTAAAGAAGAAGAACTTAGGGACACCACCTCCCAGACATCTCCCAGTGATACAGAATCATAGACTCATAGAACTGTAGAATCATAGAAACATAGAATCATGGAATGGTTTGGGTTGGAAGGTACTTTTAAAGGTCATATAGTCCAACATGCCTGCAGTCAGCTGACGCATCCTCAGCTAGAGCAGGTTGGTCAAAGCCCTGTCCAACCTGACCTTGAATGTTTCCAGGGCTGTGGCATCTACCACCTTTCTAAGCAACCTGTGTCAGTGTCTCACCACTCTCATTGTAAAAAATATTTTCCTTCTATCTAATCTGAATCTATCATTTAGTTTAAAACTATTACCCCTTGTCCTTTCATTACAGGCCCTACTAAAAGTCTGTCCCCATCTTTCTTATAAGCATCCTTTAAGTATGGAAAAGATATACCTAGCTGCCTGCCATCCCTCCTCATCACTATGTCCTCTCCATACCCTCCACTTCTCAAAATACCTCATATTTCTTACGTGTTGCCCTGGCTTACCTTCCTCACATCTACCTACACAATCTGTTGAATCTGTGGTATACTGGCAACTGTTATCCACACCTTCATGTCCATCTCTCCCCTGTGCAATCTCTACACCAACATTATGGCTAACAGCTGGATGGTGGCTAGGGAAACAGGACAGATACTGATTAGACCAGAGCTATGTGAACTGCTATTACTTGGCATCACCCTTTGCAACCCCTGCCTTATCCCCAAACACGGGCATGCCTACAGAAGGCAGGGAAGACAGCAAAGTCATCTGCCAAAGTGTTGATGCTTTAAGATGTTACTTTAAACCAGATGGTTTCTAGGAAGCTTGTCTTTGTATTGCAAGCTATTTCCTTCCTACCCAAAGGCAGATCACAGCAAATTTGCCAAAAGCATTCTGAAATATATATAGATACATACATATTATACACACTTATATGCATATACCTGGCTAGACAGGAGAATATCCAGATTCAGTGTATTTAGAGATGGGAACAAAGTCAAGCCTCAGTCCAGGCAGTCATGAAATATGGAGGCTATAACGTGGATATAGGTTCAGCCATGAGAAAGTGTCTAGATTTTACCCTGAGATCTTTACCAACTCACATGTCTGTCTTATTAAACACTGCTTTTCATTTAAGGATTTGGTTAATCTTTTGAACTCATTTTCTGATTTTCTGTACATATACACATTATTTACATTTTTTTGGCTCAGACATTTTTACGTTAAACCCAGAAATGTTCCACTCCTGTGGTATTTGAAGTTGCTAGTCTTCAAATAGCCCTTGTTCACATCCCTAGCTAGGTTTACCTATATTCACCTTCTGTTGATGGAGTCTTCAGCTAAACCACCACATTTTCAAGGTTTTCCCACAACCATGGAATAAGAAGTAGCCAGGGTTTTTCCCCCCCCCCTTTTTTTTTTGTTGTTGTTGGCTTTTTTTTTTTTAATTTATTTATTTGATTAATGTTTTTAAATTAAGCATGATATTTTTAAGTAGTTGCAGGAATCCAGAAGCTGGAGCTATTGGGAAGAAAAAAAAAAAAAAGAAAAAGAAAATGAGAGACTTGCAATAATAAATTGGCAGTTATGAAAAAGCAGTCCTGTGGTTTGCTATTTATACTTGCGTCTGATCTGTTTGGCTCTTGCCTGAACTAGATCATTGAGGGGATTATTGCTTTATTTATAATGCACCAAACATATCTTTGGTATGAAAATTATCACTGTACAGATGTGTTCCTTGGGTTGCATCTTGCACAACACATACCTCATAATAAATCAGAAACAGCTTCAAGAAAGGAAGAAAAACTGGAGTCTATCTTTGTGCCCGCTGTATACATTTCTATCAGGCTATGAGATTTGTTTGACTTCTTATGATTGAGTACTGAGCTAATGTTGATATTAGCAGCTAATGCAAATGAAATATTGCCAGAGCTGCTGACAATTTGCATTCAACCAAGCCTGATGGATTGTTTTTGGGGTGGGATTCATCTCAGTTAATTTTACAGTTCAGTATTTGAGTTAGTCAAGCCCAGACTTGGTAAAGGACTTGCACTCCTTTTAGTGATACAAAGCAATACAAAGCACAGAGCAGAAGATCCCTACTCTGTTATTCTCCTGCCCTTTATTCCACCATCATTTTTTCATTAAATTATGGTGCTTAGTTGAACTGTAAGAAGTCAGGTTTTTAACATCTTTTCATGGGTGAGAAGATGATCAAAGTGAAGAGGGGAAAAAAAAAAAGATGGAAATGCATTGAAATCGCCTGCCTGTTGTCCAGAAACAAGGGACCTTCTGTGCAGCAGAGTAACAAGATTTCTGAGTACACTTCTGATGGTGAAGGCCTTATCTTTACCAGAAAGCTCTGATGAGTTGGTTTTTTGTTGTTTTTTTTTCTTTTTGATCAAGTAACAACATGAAGAGATCTATTTTTCAGAGAAACTATAGATACTTATACCCTCAAATCATCTTTGAAAATGCCTCATTATTGCAGAAACTGGAAGCATTTTCATGAGATGCTTTACTAACTCTCATTACTAACTCATCTTCTTGAGGATGGCACTGGGAGCAAATCTTTCTGCAGCAAAACCCTAGTTTCAATTAAGACAAAATATTTTGCAGAAACTTCAGGGTTTTTTAAGCTTTTAAAGGGAAACAATTTTTTTGCAAACTTTTTTTCTTAAACTCCTTAGCTTTTCCTTCAGTTTTGAAGTATTTTATGAAATGTCATTCATACTACCTCACTACTACTGGATGAAATGCAGCATTTATTGTTTAAAAAAAAATCAAGGACAGATGCTTCTCAACACTCACTAGAAGTTCTTATCTTTTCTGGATCAAAGTGTTTTCTATCTGTGTTTAAATAGGGCAGTATGATACTTTCACTGTTTTGTGGGAAACCTCAAAAATTGGTTTTCATTTGGAGCAAAGAACATTTTTGTTAACGCAAATTTCCCATAAAATGGAAATGTTGAGTTTTGACCAGTTGGATTTGAAATCTTGACTACCTGTCTCTATTCACTGAGCTGCACATATCGAGAGATCTACTGACTTTTCCAGCAACATAACCTTAGTTATATTTTGCCAGTACTTTAATTTGTATCACTTCTTTATCCATTTTACACTAATTTTTCTGTATAACAAATCCAATGCTCTTTTTCCCAACATTAACCTTAGTCTTATAAAATTTATATTACAGAGAGGAGCAAAAGCAGAAATTATGAAAAAAAATCAAGATCTGATCTGTCAGAATTTCTTTGGAAATCAGGTTCAGTAGTTTCGCAGATTCTAACATTTTAACAGGTAAATATACTTCACTTCCATTAAGAAGCTATCAGTGACCTGTTTGGTCAAATACAATGTAATCATTCTTTGACATTAAAAACTAATATTGTGTAGATATGTGCATTCAGACCAATCTTATAAAAGAAGCTGGTGAAGTGGCAGAGGAAACTAGTTTAATACAAAAGGTTTACTATCTGTCACTAGAAGGTATGTCTCCTGCTATATTTATTGCTTTACAGCTGTTGAGACACATAGCATAGTATTTATCTTATCTAAATTTAGCCACCAAAATGTTAGACAGCTGGAATCTCAGCTATTTGAGGGATTAGCCTAGTCAAATTTTGTGTTGTATATGCTTTAGATAAGCAAAATTTCCCTATGATTCCTAATCATAATGTAGGATCTGAAGTTTCAGACATCTATTCAGAATATGCAAAAGAAGGAATTAAACTAGCATGGCAGAAAATTCGTTACAACTGTATTCAAATAATCCAGTGATCTACAAAATGAGTTTATTTCATTGCATCAAAGGCTAAAGCATTGGTGTCATTTCCCACTCTCTCTCCCAGACTGGCAACCAAAAAGTGTCCATATTTTCTCCATCCCAAATCTGCCAAATGAATAAGTGAGCAAATAAACAAAATTCACTCACCTTTCCACGTATCAGCAGAAAATAAATCCATTGATCAAAACCCAAAGAAGCTGAGGAACTGAAGTTGTACAAAGCCGCTTGGTTGACAGCTGTTGGAGAGGTTCTGAAAATAATAGCTTCAACTGGGAATGCTGAGAGTATGTAATTAAACTGCAATGTGTACATTGTTAACAACAGTGAATTAGCAAGGATCTGTTTTCTTTTCCAAGGTTCTGGGCCAGGGCAACTCCCAGTATCATTGTAGGTTGGGGGATGAAGGGATTGACAGCAGCTCTGAGGATAAGGTCTTCGGGGTGTTAGCTGACGAGAAGGTCATCACGACCCCACAGTCTGTGTTTGCAGATCAGAAAGTAACTGTGCCTTGGGCTGCATCACCAGCACCATGACCAGCAGGTTGTAGGAGGGAACTCCCCTCTACTCTGCTCTGGTGAGACCCTCCCTGCTGTCCTGTGTCCAGCTCTGGGGCCCCAACATAAGAAGGACTTGGAGCTGTGGGAGTGCGTCCAGAGGAGGCCATGAAGGTGCTCTGGAGGCTGGAGAACCTCTGCTATGGAGACAGGCTGAGAGACTTGGGCTTGTTCAGCCTGGAGAAGACAAGGCTCCAGGGACACCTTTGAGCAGCCTTCCAATACTTAAAGGTACCAACAAGAAATCTGGAGAGGGGCTTTTGACAAGGGCAGGTAGGGACAGGACAAGGAGGAATGGCTTTAAATTGACAGAGGGGAGATTTAGATAAGATCTGAGAAAGAAGTTATTTCTCTGTGAGGGTTGTGAGGCCCTGGTACAGGTTGCCTGGAGAAGCTGTGGCTGCCTCATCCCTGGCAGTGTTCAAGGCCAGGCTGGATGGGGTTTTGAGCAGCCTGGTCTAGTGGAAGGTGTCCCTGCCTGTGGCAGGGGGTTGGAACTGAATGAGCTCTAAGGTTCCTTCCAACCCAAACCATTCTATGATTCTATGATTATTTTGCAATTCTCTGCTTGAAAGATTATCGTGGAGCCAACACTGAAACTGCAGAAGAGAAGCTATGAACTTTCATTGTCCTGTGTAAATGTCCCTAATGCAAGTGTGAACTAAAGACTAGGTAGCTGCAAGTGCAGATTCTCTGAACTTTTCATATCAAGACTTTGTAGCCAGTCAAGAAGGTGCTCAAGCATCAGTATCTGGGATTCAGGTGTTACAGCTGTCACACAGTATGGAAGTATTTGATACCCCAAGTGAGAAGATCTCTAAAGTGGCAGTAGGATAAGCACAATAGTCTCACTATAAATACTGCTTTACTGGATAGCATCTAAATTTTTAATGTGTCTTAACCTTTTTCTCCTACTTCTATCAAAACAGATTAGGCACTACATTATGTTTAGGTGTGAGGGTCATAACATTCCCATACTGTCTCACCTCTGGGACAGCCTCAGTTCTGAGAGCTTTGTATTGTCATCTGGAGTAATGATCAATAAGTAAAGCTGTCTTGCTTTCTCCCTGTTCTTATGGGAACATAAATTCTTGTATTTTCTGTGTTCTTTCATCTTGACAATGAAAAATATTCCAACTTTTAATTAAAATAGGTGATGCCTCTTCTTCATAGATAAGAAAATTATGTCCCCTGCCCATTAGTTTATTATGTTTACAGGAAATCAAGATAGACAAAATTCTTCACCCATTAAGTCTACCCATAATGAATTCTGGGTCGACTTTATGAAATGCAAAAGTCTATCCCCTTTCCCCATTCACTTATGAGCAGTGCAGTCTACTTGAAAATTAACATAAGCTCTCAGAACTTGAGCAACAACTTTTTACCAACCATACTTTCTGAGCTCTGTTTCCATCCTCGTCCTTCCCCTTCAACTCAGTTATTCTTTTTAGGGTTTGTGTTAAGCATGTAAGTAGCATCCTGAACAAGGTGGCATTGCTACCTGTGGGCATGTCACCTGACCCTACAATCCCAAAGTGTAGACATCTGAGTAGGTGGGTGACTGAGGGACCCTGAGGAAGAGAAGACAGGGTGGGTTCAAAATGAAAACAGAGACTGGTCCCCTCTTCTTTGCATGTATGTTTCCCATATGAGGGGCTTCATCCCAAGTTTGCTGTTTATCAGAAGCCAATCTTAGTGAACAGCCATCTACTTCTCTCCTTGACCTGAGACTCCACAAAGCCTTGTTTCTTTAAACTTCAGACTGGATTAAGGAGTGCCTAATCCTCGAGGTTCAAACAACTCTGTGAAGTGCAACAGGAGAAGAGCATCACCACATGATCTGCATGGTGGTGTCAGCTATTCAGCATCCTAAGATAAATGACATGAAACCAGCTTCCACTTGTAAAGAGTTCATTATGTTATTTACATCTCAGGGTTTCTTTTTCCTGCTGGCTTCTCCCTCCTACACTCCAAGACTAGATAATTACTTTGTCACAGGCAAAGTATGCAGTCAGGAGGTTCCAGATTTCATCAGTTGTGTACTTTTAAGCCTTCAGAGCTGACATACCATTTTAAGATTCAGTCTGGCTTATCCTTGGCCTTCATAACTTTGCATAATCTGTGTCTGGGAGGCAGGAAGAAGAGGGAAAAGGGAAGAAGTAGCCCAGCAAAGATGAATCCAGGCTGACTGGAGAAATGGAATCATAAAATCATTTAGGTTGGATAAGACCTTTAAGACCATCAAGTTCAACCATTAACCCATCGCTGCCACCACTATATTAAACCTACCATTAAACCACATCCCTAAGTGTCACATCTACATGTCTTTTAAACACCCCTAGGGATGGTGACTCAACCACTTCCCTCGGCAGCCTGTTGCAACACTTGACAAGCCTTTCCATGAAGAAATTTTTCCTAATACTTTCTCCTAGAGCAAGTTGAGACTGTTTCATTTTGTCCTATCACTTGTTTTCTTGGAGAAGAGACTGACTCCCACCTCACTCCAACCTCCTTTCAGGTAGCTATAGAGAATGATAAGGTCCCCCCTGAACCTCCTTTTCTCCAGGCTAAACTCCCGCAGTTCCCTCAACCTTTCCTCATCAGACTTGTGTTCCAGACCCTTCACCAGCTTCATTGTCCTTCTCTGGACCTGCCCCAGCACCTCAGTATCTTTCTTGTAGTGAATGGCCCAAAATTGAGCACAGAATTTGAGGTACAGCCTTACCAGTGCCTAGTACAGCGGGATGATTTTTATCCTAGTACTTCTGGTCACACTATTGTCTGCAAAGCTTTTTCTCTCACGTTTTCTCACTTCTCTTTTCAGCTAAAGTTGCACAGGTTTTTTTTTCTCCTACTTAAATATGTTATCCTAGAGTGAATGCCATAGTCACTGATGGGCTTGGCCTTGGCCAGTGGTGGGTCTGTCTTGGAGCTGGCTGGCACTTGCTCTGTCAGACATGGGGGAAGCTTCTAGCAGCTTCTCACAGAAGCCACCCCTGTAGCCTCCCACTACCAAACCCTTGCCACGCAAACTCAATACATCATGATAAATTCAATAGTATCCAAAAACTATTGCAAGGTATAAGATGGTAAACCAGAACCATTTATACCACCATTGGCGACGTTGTGTATGTATGAACTAACACATGTTGCTGTTCTCCTCTGGGAGATGGATAATCCAGCAGATTGCAGTTGTCACTGCTACATCCTTCTGGTTTTACATCACGGTCAAGAGGTTTGTGCCTTATGGAGGTGTCAGTCCTGCTAGAGCTGCCTAGAGTTTTCCAGCATTTGCTTTTACAGTGCAGAATGTCCCTGCTCTATTGAAAGGGGCTTATGAGCTTCTCTGAGCACAACTGATGCAATGGAAATAATGTGTCTTACAAAAGCTAACTGACTCTTAAATAAACACTCACTATATTATAGTAGCTCCCATCAGAGACACATTTCCAAAAACTGCTAAAGAAAACATTGAAGAACAAGAGAACAGGAAACATACTGGAAAAATTACCTTGAGATAAATACTGTTAGTTTATTTTTCTACTCTATTTTAATGAGGTAATAGTTGAGGATATTACACAGATGAAATTGCATTGGCTAACTGGGTTTGCATCTTACCTCACCATTTTTTATCTTCTAGGATTTCCTTCCATTGGATTCTGAGGAATTTATACTATGCTAAGTGCTTTCTTGGTATGGAAAATAGTAATCCTCGTGGAGATGTGTTCTGTAAACATGCTTTGGCTATTGGAATAAAGTTATGGTGGGCGTGCAAGCTTGGTGATTTTCTGTTGGGTGTGCAATATGCCTAGCACATCTAAAATCCTTTGTGTGCAAATGTGTGTTTCTCAGGGCTTTGGACTATTTGAGATGACAAGCATAAACCCAGGGACATTTCACATGCAGCTGTTAACAGCAGAAAGCAGAATAAATTAAGACAATACCCCTGAACACTAAGTGTTTGCTGAGGGGAGGGATCAGGATTTCAATATAGCCCACATTTTCTGGTCTGCAAAAGCATTCCCTGTACATTGGAGCATGTAAAAATTATTGGCAATTGCTAAGCTCCCTTATTAATTCATGAAGACAAATAGGTACCTCTAAGAGGTGATTCACCCCATCATAAAACCAAAATGTAAGTTAGGACAGTCACATAGGAAGCCAAGCCATCCAGCTGGTTTGGGATGTTGACTAATTGCTGCTCTAAGACACCTGCTTATCCAGATCAACAGACTGTCTTTCACAATGAATTTTTCTGCACATATTTTGATTTTAATTCTTAGAGGAAGCTGCCTCTCTCCAGCTATCTACCGACTCTGTATGCTTATGGACTCTGCTGCTTACTAATATTCTTCCTTTTCTTTGTAGACTTTAGTGCCAGATTCTCAGTGCCAAGGACCTGGGATGTCTTTTCTGGGAATGTGATATTTTTGAGTTACTGACCTGAGGGACTCTGTCACAGCTCTGGAAGCTGCTACAAGATGGATAAATGAATGCAGCTAGCTGCAAAACATAGTTGTACTGGTTATTTTCATGATTGCTAGGGGTAGGATTCATCTCACTTGAAAATTAAACATTTAGACTATGCAAGCCGTGTAGGCTGCTTAGAGATGCAGAGCACTCTAAGGGCGTGAATCACCCAAATGAGACACTTCAGTCAACACAAGTGTCGCGTTTGAGTCACCTTTGCTGACACTGTTCACATGGATACAAAGTATAACAAGGTAATGCCAGATAAAATATCTGCAGTTTATTGTATATAGATACCCACTCCAGGAAGTCATGGAATGTGTTTTTGGGATATATATTTCATATACTTTTTTTCATAGAATCATAGAACTGTTTGGGTTGGAAGGGACCTTAAAGCTCACCCAGTTCCAATCCCCTGCCACAGGCTGGGACACCTTCCTCTAGACCAGGCTGCTCAAAGCCTTATCCAACCTGGCCTTGAACATTGCCAGGGATGGGGCAGCCACAGCTTCTCTGGGCAACCTGTGCCAGGGCCTCACCA
>JANHGB010048321.1:2901-14703 GCA_026283785.1 Coracopsis vasa
GTTCCTGCAACATATGAAAATAAAGTCAACTTTTCAAGTGGAAAAGAAATTTGGGAAAAAAATAATTGAAGAACTTCAATAAGCCGGTAATTATTGGATTTTTGTTCACAACAATTTGATCAGATAATAGAATTATACTTTAAAGATCTGTTTTGAACATCAGATGCTTTATTAAATATAATAATTTACCCTCCTGCTTGCACCATCCCCCTTTAGTTTATAATTGGATCTAGCAAAATGTAATATTCTACCAATCAATTTACCTAGTGATTGACTCCAAAAGCAATCAAAAATCCCAACAGTTGTTTACTTATACTCTTTTCATACTAATGTTTTAAATGGTGATAAAATGCATTTGAAAACAGAAGAGAAAACCTTGTATTTTAAATGAAACACCTGAGAAGTGTCAAATCTAAAGATTTACAGTGCAAACCACAGAGAATGTCGATCTACTCTTTTTTATTTGGCAGCTTCTCTGTATATTTTATCTGTATGGGAAAACCATTTGGTCACAGGTTTCTTCTAGTTTATTCTAACCACTTAAAAAAAGACCAATCAAAACTTCCTCTGTCTGTAAGTCTCTGACAGAATTTCTCTCTGCAAAACACACAAACCACAAATGTTTAAAAAGAGTAAGTGATACTGAGGTACAAAGGATCAACCTTTTGTGTCTTTTTGCATAATTTTGCAGGCACTAAACAAAGACATTAACTTCCTTTCCAAGCAGTTCATAGCAGTGCCTATGCAAGTGTTGATTTTTAACTCTGCCCCTTTTCTCACCCTTTACTTGCCTGGGAGTCAGGGAGATGAGTTAGAGCTTTTGCTTTTCTGTATGATGTTCTGAGTTGCCCTCTTAAATAGGGTTGACTCATGAAATTGCAATCCTTGGGTTCAAAACATGAATCATTTTGCTGAGAGGAATATAAGAAACATTTTCCAAGTGAACCCTTCCAAATTCCATTGTTTCGTACACTGAACGATATAGCAAATCAGTAGCTTAGACCTAGAAGACAAAATAATTTCTGCTGTCACCAATGAGTGCAGCAAATGTTGAAGCACAGACTGTGCTGGTGGAGTACATAGAGTTTAGGAATTTTCATTCCGTAGCTGATGTTTGACACTAACTCATGTAAATCCTACAAATTTCATTGTCCAATGAAGCTGAGATCTTGATACAGATCTTATTAGCAGCAGACATGAATGATATGATGTTTTAATTTATAAATGTATTTACATTCTCAGGCGTTTCCCTCAGAATAAATTACCCCATTGTAATTTGCAATGAAAGAAAGCAAACTGTGAATAACAGCTTAAAATGTCACTATGACAATGAACCTTAGCTACTTAGAAGTGAATTTTTCTGTAAGTTTTCCTTAAGTAGAAATTTATCATTTGGATAGCAAGACTGTGTGTGTTTGGAGGGGAGGATGTGTGCAAAATCTGAGGATGGTTCAGCTCCATTACAGAAGCCTTGAAGTGCTATGAGTAACAATTCATGGCCTATAAAGATTATACTCTGGGAAAAAAAGATGGTATGCAACTAATTTTTACTTTGAATTATGCATAGACTCTCCACCAACAAAGACATCATCCCCTTCAGGGGGAAAAAAGAAAAAAAAACAAAAAATAATGTACTCATTCATTTTGAGCAAGGTACTGCTCAGTTTTTTTCAAACTTCTCCTATTACTGGGTTTACTTAAGTAATTAAGTATCCCATTTGTAACTGCAATTACTAGTTATCAGATTATACACAATAATGATTAAAAGGTACACAGAACACTGAAAGTGGGTGGAGAGAGTTGTCTGATCCAGTTCTGCAAGTAGAAACACATTTTGCAAAGTGAAAATCTGTCTTTTTAGATTAATTTTCCTGGCTGTCCTTACTTCCAGCATGTGCAAAACTTTCACACTGCCTTTGCTCTTCCAAGCCACAAGGCTTATGTTTTGCTCACAGCTACCATGGCATCTAACCCCCACCTCAAAAAGTCTTATTATGATCGTTTTACCTTTTCCTCAATAAGAGAGGAAGTATGGAAAGATTCTAGCAGTCTTCTTACCCAATATATGAAAGCAGTAAGACTTACTGAAGCCTAATTGAATACATAACAGCAAACACTTCTGCATCAGCTACTTGCCATCTCTCCTTGTAACACTGAAAAATGGACAATACACATGGGAGCTGTGTGCTATCCATTCAGAGGTCTTCAAATAGTATTCCTTAATTAATTCCCATGGGATACAGTTCTGAGAACTAGTTTCTATCATTACTGAGTTCTTCTCTATATCAACAGTACATTACACCAATGGGATGGCAAACTATTATAAATTAGGATTTTACACTTATTTTATCATCCTTAATTCAGCCTTTCACAGACAAGACCTCATATACACAGTGCTCACTATGCTCTGTTCATTTACGCCTAGAAAAGACAAAGCACAGATTGCAGCCGTTATACTGCTGCTACCCAGCCCTAGCAATTCACTAATCTGGCAATCTGACCCGAAGGGACCAGTTTTAGGGAGAATGTAATTTAGTCATTATGCCCATTGAGTTTTAAGTTTATCTCAGTCTTTCAGTAGCTTCACCCCAGGCATTGTCAGTTACACTGTTCTGAACAGTTGCACATGAATTAATATGCAGTCTCTGATGCACCTGGCCTAGACATCGAAAACTGAGACCTGGGACTTGAACTGCTGCTGAAACTCTAGTGATAGCCAACAGAAGATATGAAAATCCTGGGAATAATATTTAGTTTCTCCAGCCAATTAAATTACACCTATGTTCTGCAAAGTCAAGTGGTTGTGAAGATCCCTGATCACATTTAAAGACTCATAATTACTACCAAGAAACACAACAATGACTACTTCTAGGACACAAGCTCTGTCAACTAAATAAATTAGATTTCCCCTGTAAAAGAAATGTCCTTTCTTATTCATATTGATAACTGAATGTGCAAAATAAATAACTTTGATCTGTGGTGATCATCTGTAAAACAGATAAAAGCCATTAAAAAAAAAATCCTTGAATAATTTGCCCATTTCTTCATCTTCATGTTTATTTCAGCAAGACACAAAAATAAAGAAAATTAAAACATTGCAAATTGTTCTAACAATAATAATATTGTAGGCAATTAGATATTGCACTTGTAATAAGCTTATTAAAAAAAATAGAAAATAGTAGTTTACATTAGATGAGGTAAGAAAACAATAAAGCCCAGAATTTTAATTTTTAATTGTGTTCATTGGACATGTGCAATATATTTTTCACATTCTAAAATATCAGTTACAGTTTATAGTTTTATACAGCTGGCCAGACACATACATGCTTTTCAGCATTTACTGTAGCCAGGTTATATCTGTGGGTTTTTTTCAGTTTAGTATCATCTGTAAATTGACATCAAAGCTATCACAGAATCACAGCATAGCTGAGGTTGGAAGGTACCTCTGGAGGTCATCTTAGTCCAACATCACTGCTCAGGCAGGGTCATCTAAAGCAGATTCTTATGGCTTTCAAATATCTGTAAGGTGGAACACTCCACAACCTCTCTGGGCAACCTGTGCCAATATTTCCTATGTTAAGATGGAGTTTTCTGTGTTTCAGTTTGTGCCCATTGCTTGTTGTCCTGTCACTGCGCATCACTGAATAGAGCCTGGCTCCGTTCTCTTTGAACATTCCTTTCAGGTGTGTATATTCGTTGATGAGATCTCCACTAAGCCTTCTCTTCTCCAGGCTGAACAGTCCTAACTCTCTCAGCATCTCCTTACACGTGAGATGGTCCAGTCTTTTCTTCATCTTTGTGGTCTTTTGCTGGACCCTCTCCAGTGTGTCAATGTCTATTGTAGCCCAGAATTGGACCCAGCACTCCAGATGCTGCCTCACCAGTGCTGATTAGAAAGAAGGGATAGCCTCTCTTGTCCTACTGCATCATTTGCCTTTTTTGACACAAGGAAAAATTGTCAGTTCCTGTTTATCTTGGTGCCCACCAGGACCCCCAGGTCTTTTTATGCAAAGCTGCTTTTCAGCCAGTCAGACCCAAGTGCATACTGGTGCCTGGGGTTGTTCTTTCCCAGGTGCAAGATTTTGTACTTTCCCATGTTAAACTCTCTAAGAAACAAATGTAAAAGTGCACACAAAACTCATTCTAGCAAAATAAAACAAGTACAAAAGAAAAATGTTGTTTTTCTCAGTTCTCACCCTTTACATGCATGAAAAAGAAGCTGTATATCTAGTACACTGAGTATACTAGATACTCAAAATGGGGTAGCCAACAACTTTCCACATCTTGACTGTGCCTGATATTCCTTTGTTGATCAGCACTCATCAAGGATTCAGGTTATCTGGGCCCCTTCATGTCCTCTCCTGGAAAGAACCCAAACTTTGTCATTTCCCATGGGATTTAACCATAAGAGTGTCAAACCAAGCCACATCTTCAGTGCTCCCTGCCACAGCTTGTCAGATCCTCACTCTGCATTTGGGAATCTCTTTCTGAAGATTTTGTCTTTACATAAATCTGAAGATTTTATGCTGGACTTTCTGGAGATGCGGCTGCCTATTCTACTACAGATGTTGAGGTTTAATCCACAGGTTTTGTACAGCTGGTCTTTACATTTTTTTATATACACACAGAAATATATCTTTATATATGTATATATAGGTATTTATACACACCAATGCAAACATTCCAGATATAAACACTATACAATAAATGTGTGATATTACACACACAGCTATATGCAAAAAGGCAGATATTTGCAAAGACCTTAATTTTATAGTTGCAGATACATTTGTAGATCTATATTTACTTATAAAGTGATCTAAAGGCTTATATTTACATCTAAGTATCCATCTTCAGTTAATTGTAAGATTTTGCATTTAGCTGTATTATGCTGAAGGAGACATCAGCAACACAAACACCCCTCAGAAAGGAAGTGTACAATTAATGTGCATCTTATAGTGATGGGCTACCTGCCATTTCAGTTCTTCTCAGAACAGCCAAGCCAGCAGGGACAGAAGCTCGACTGACAGCACTGGAGAGTGGCAGCAGAAAACTGTAAATTATCACAGATAAAAAGGAGGCTGTATATCTGCATCTACATCAGTGTGTCTTAGAGCACTGGGAAATATGACAACTGGTTTGTGCCTGTCCATTTTGCTTGCTTCATGTCTGATGTAATTATCAGTTGTGCAATTTATGTTTTTAAAACTCAGTAAATGTGTTCAGCATAAAATAAATAAATAAATAAATAAGTAAATAAAAAGGACCCTCTAGCAGATTCCTCTAGCACAGGCTTTTTGTTAGCTATATGCTATGACCACAGATCTTACATTGCTCGTGGTCTGTAATTTTTTTGCTCAAAACTTCAGGAGGAAGTGAGGTAGTATTCTTTCATTTTCATGTCATTTTTAATTATTAAATTGAACAAGTAGGAATTGCAGAGCTGAGCAGATGGTTTCAGGGCACCCAAAGTGGCTTGTCTCTTGGACAGAAAGAATGGTAGGCTGCAGGAAGTGTAACTAACGGTTGTCATTTGTGGGAGTTCTCAGCAGTTGACACTGGAAAGATCATTAGTCTCCTACATTTTTTTTAAATGTTATTTTAAAGTTAAGAATAAATTTGTCAGTCTCCAGTGTAAATCAAATGGAAGTAGCTGTCATAAAATGATGGACAGTACCACTGGAAGTCTTCACTAAAGCGATACCAAAACAAGATATTGTATATATACCACTATGGGGATGATCAGAGTTCTGGAAGGCTAAAGTGGGAAAAAGACTACATCATTTTTTCCCATATCAGTACACCTGTTTCAGAGCTGATCTGATTTTTCTGCAGAGCCAGGCTATATTCCTTGGAAAAATACATTTATGATGGAGGTTACAGTGCAAGTCAGAGGTAGCTGACTTCTAGCTGCCATCTCCTTCAGACACCATCTTCCACAGACTCTTCACAGCAGTGTTTTATGTATTAGAAGAAAGAGAAAAGGAAGGAAATATTAATTTACTGTAATATTTTAAAGAAAGAGTGGAAAACATTAAAGCTATTTTATAGTATAATATTTTCCCAGTAGAGGAAAGAAAATATTTCAAAAATTAAAGTCATGAATGAATATTTAACATACATAAACAGAAGTCTATAAAATCTGTAACAGCTGTTTCAGATAAGATTTGTAACAGCCACTTAGTTTTTCACAAGTGTCATAAAGTCTTCTGGCAGAAGAAACAATTCAACAAGTTAGTAAAACTCAACAAAGTGACTATTCCATGCAAGTCACAATGGTATTTTTAAGCACACAAACTTATCCTGCATTCTGGGTGTAGCTCTTACAAATCAAATTACATTCACAAATACTGCTATGGGAATGGAGGGGGGCAAAACAAAACCTGAAGTTTATTAAGCCTGAATTTGGTGAGTACTCACTTTTATTTTCCTTGGTGCTAATATCTTTCAAAAGTGAAGAGTACAGAATGGAAAAGTCAGCAAGTGACTATCATGGAGAAACAGGGGAGAAATAAGTACTGACAGTGATTGAATTATGTTGATCATATCAGCAAAACAGCTATCATTGGCACAGGAGACCTGGGACCATCAGCCGGGGACCATCTGGCAGCGATCACTGCAGTGCCTGACATCAAGCAGGTAATGTTAACTCCACCACTGAAAGGGAGCTATGAACTATGATCAGAGATACAGCCCCATCAATAGACATCTATTTTCCTGCTTTGCCATAAATGTCAGTGTCCATAGACCCCTCAATTATTCAGTGTTCTGCTGAAGGTTAAAGGCTTAGAACTGATTTTATAAGCCAGTCTTGACACATATTTTTTCCCCTGACCACACACATGCACACAAACAAAATGCAGTCAGGGAATGACACAGAAGATAAGAATCAGCTGTAATTCATTTGTGATAATTAGAGAAAAAATGGGCAGTACTGAAGGTGAAGAATAAGCGACAGACTTTGCTTCTTTGGAAAAGATTCTTTGAAAGCAAAAGGCTAAACACATTTGGCTTTTTGTTGTTGTTGGTTTTCCCATTTTCAAAACCAGCATTACAATTTTATGATGCACAAAATGGAAAACTTTCAAAAATGTCAGGTTTTGAAAAAGATTACTATGAATAATGTATTTCAATACAGCTTTGTCAAACTGTTCTATAGTACATACATTTGTAATTTCTGAACACTGAATTTACTGGGAAGTGACACTACTGTGCTCATGCTGTTCACACTTGTTTACAAATAGAGGCAGTCAGGCTTTGAGCTTCAAATTCAAGTGTCCAGATACTGACGTGACTTGCCTGAAAGCACTGGCAGGAAAAGTGTGCCATGTTAAAAATTCATAAAGAACACTGCTTTTTATTTCAAGAGTAACAGGAGCAAAAGGTTTTTGCAGTGCCCTGGGAAACAGAAAGTTCAAATATTGTGAAGTTGCAGGAGTAGATCAGAGCATACTATTCACAGTTAAAGCCTACAAGGCGATTTTTTATAGTGTCTTGGGTGAGACAACTCAAGGAGAGCTGAACCTAAGGAGTCAATTTGCTGAGTTTTGTTCAGGCTGTAAATTAAGTAGCTTTTATTATAGGATCATGAGCTGCAAGAACTGCACGTTGAACAATGGAAAACGTATGTGAATATGTATATTTCTAGGTTATCTAAATTTATGTTTTTACCACTTCTCTGAAATGTCAAATAGACCCACAAAGGGCTGATATAACAGATTAGATGTTTCAAAATTCTGAGTCTCATCACGTATTGATCCTACAGCTGGCTACTTCCCACCCTCATGTGGGAAGTAGCCATGTTCAGATTCCAGGCTAGAAGGAGACAGGTACGCTTAGGTCTTTTAACTGTTTGTATGCTCAAACTTCCCTTTCAGAAATGCATGCACTCTCTTTGAGTTAGATCTAAAAATCTACTGCCTAAGGTGAAACATTTCTTTAGCCTCCTGTCCTCTTTATCCCAAAGTCTGTACTGACTGTTAACAAAACTGCTATGCATCACAGTTTTTAAAACTATCTTTAAATTAATATTCAGCAAAACAGCTTTGTATTTTAGACAGTTTCTGAACCAGATCCTTCTAGAAGAGACAAACAACTAGAAACACTTGTCAAATATGTTATTTCATACCTTTAATTAATATCTATCAAATGTCTGTCAGATGGCTGACTGAATCCTTTGAGAAAAAATTAGTAGACTAAAACCTCAGTGTCAAATTATGTAAAGGAGGTCCACCTCAAACATATGCACACAAATAAGAAAATGCCAAGACAGCAGCATTATGGGGAAAGCTCTCACTCTTTTGGTGAGGAAATCAGTGTGACTAGGTGATCATCTGAAATGCCAGTACTTTAATGCACATAAAAAGGGGTACAAGGAGGAGGAATTAGAGATCTGTGTGCAGGTGCAGGTTACAATCATACTGGGATTACAGAGACGAGGCAGGAAGGCTCCCATAACTAAAGTACGGCAGTGGATGGATACAGACTCCTTAGAAAGGGCAGTCTGGGAAGGAAAGGAGAGGGAGTTGCTCTTTATGTGAAAAAATAGCTGACACACATGGGGCTCTGCATTGGGATGGATGACAAGACAGTCAAGAGCTTATGGTTAAAGGGTAGAAAAACATGGGTGATGTTGTCATGGGTGTCTGTTATAGGCTGCCTCAACAGGAAGAAGCACATGAACCCTTTCAAAAACAGCAGGAAGCATCATATTCATATGCCCTTGTCCTCATGGGACACTTTAACTACCCTGATGTCTGCTGGTAGGCCACAAGCAATCCAGGGAGTTTGTGGAAAATATTGGTGACAACTTCCTAACACAGGTCAAAGCTTTGGCTGCACTGACCAGGAGATGATAGAGATCAGGAGAAAGGATCAAGGCAAAATGCCGTGTCACAGCTCTGGACTTCAGAGCAGATTCTATCATATTCAGGGACCTGCTTGTAAAAGTCCTACAGAATACAGCTGTGGGGAGAAGAAGGCTTCAGGAGAGCTTGTTTTCCAGGGATTACATCCAAACCCAAGAATTGTTTACCCTCATGACCAGGATATCAAGCAAAGGTGGCAGAAGGCCTGCATGGATGAACAAGAAACTCTTGACTAAACTCAATTATCCAAAAGAAGCATACAGAATGTGGAAGAAGGGTCAAGCAGCCCAGGACTAATGTACAGACACATGCTGGGATGAGTTTATGAAAGTCAAAACTCATCTGGAGGTGGACTATGAAATCTCTAGAGGTCACTTCCAACATCAAACACTGTTATTCTGTGATTCAGTAATTTTGTGAAATATTCACAGAAATGTCCGTATCTCCCTAGAGTATCTTAGTGAAGTTTTGCCATTTTTTTCTTAATTTCATTCATCCTTCTCATTCCTTCTCCATCCCATGTTACAATATATGTTTTCAGGTCATCTAGAATGTGTACCTTCTGTATACACACGTGGAGTCCTAAAGCCTCCTACAGTTTTCTTACATGCTGACAGCCAGCATCATTAGCACCTGGTGAAATGTCAACACCCTAGTCCTTTCCCAGCTGAAATAAATGGCATGGAAAGGATGTGAGATTCCTGTGTCATGAGGCATCTATGAAGAAGCTCACAATCATTCACAATAATTCACAATTATAAGGAAGCTTCTAGGAAAGGATATAATGCTGTGATTTGTGAAGTTAATTCCCAATTGCTCAGGCAACATACAAGTCTTCAGAACTCGGTTCTTCCAATCTCAGAACATTTAGCAACAGTGGAACAGAACATCAGCAACTTCTATCCTCACTCTACTGTGGCAGAGCTGCCTGATATTTTCACAGGTATTATAATCTGTCTAGTATGTTATGTTTTCCTCTGTTTTTTTGTAAGTTTATAAGGGAAGAAGTTGTGGGGTTTTACCTCATATCCATTAGCCAGAAAGAGAAAAGACTTTGGTATGCCAGACCTTGGCATGGAGGCAGTCTTTTTGTCATACCCCATTGATAACTTCTGATGATTATCCATTTCTGTTTTATTTTGAAAACTGGACCATAGACTCAAAGTATACTTATGGATCTTGATGGAGGTTTCCTTGCTACTGAAGATCTTTACGCATATTTTGCAAATTCATAAGTAAAACAAGATGATTTGCTGCTTTGTAAAGTCCAGAACAGCATCAGTTTGAAGCAGCATTCCTTTTTCTAATGACATCGTACATATAAACAGCTGCATAGGAAAACTGAGCATCCTGAAATCACAGAATGGGTGACCACAAAATTTTCTCTTTATGCAAAATCCTACTGCAATTAATTTTGGTTGGATGAAGAAGCAGTCCCCCGGGGCCTCTTCTTACACACCACAACTCTGTAGGCTCCCACGTAATAGAGATTTCCACTTCCAGCAATAGATATGCAAGCATTTTTCTCATATCTTATTCAAGTCCTTTGTTTCTTACTGCCTAGCCTTCCAGTCTCTGTTTTTCACTCTCACCAAAACAAACCCAAGGTTCCTGAGGCTCTGCTACAGCTGCATGCAGTTATAGCAATGACTGCAAAGTCTTGAAGGTCAAACATCACTTGAGTACAGGTTCAGTGCCTATTAGCTCAGATTTTTAATGACAGCTTTATTCACCAAGAACATTACAGAAATTTTTCCTGTTAGACACTGTAATATTTACTCGAAAAAATTCATCTTTTTAAAATTAGCATATGTACGAGTCAAAAGCTTCATCTCAAAAATGCTGCCACAGTAAAGGAAAACTGTCAAATATATCCCAGTGAGTAAGAATAGAGCAACACGTAATTACAAATAAAATGCCTTCTGCTTATTAAGTAATTAAAATAGTGTAGAGTTAATTCTCAGCAAAATTAGGTATACTATCTTCAAAATCTACTCATTTTAAACCTGATCAGCTTTTTGTACCAGGAAAAGATGTTGTCAGTCTCATACTAAAAGAAAACATTAATTGTCTGGCGATCATAGAAGATGCAGAAGAGTTTAGACTATGTGCTTTGCTACATTACTGTATTCTTCCTCATTTAGAGAGAACCACTAAAAAGTCTAAAATGATGGGCAGACATAGGATTTATCATTGCTTATGATACATAGGATGTATCATTCTGGATCTGGTCAAAAAAGCTATGTACTTTACTATTTTAAAATAATACATGCTTTGTAAGAAGCCCCTGATGAAACAATTGATATGTGACTATCAATTCACTTAGGCAGAAGTGAATGCGAGGAAATGGATAATACCTACATTTTAATATGGATTATGGAAAAAATGTTTTGTTGTGCTTTATCCTGTTTCAAATACATATATATATATTAAAAAAATAAAAAATGCCTAAACAAAACCAAAAACCAAATACACTGAAACAAAACCAAATCACCTTTTTACCTGGATTGTTTTCAGCAAGTATTCTAGGTACTGAGAACCTGTTCTTGTCTTACTTGGCAAGTCATGTTTTCAACTGGAATTTGGATGCTTAGACTTCCAAAAGTAGGAGTTAAATTTAGAATTAAACTTGGCTAGGGATGTGAAAGATAACAGGAAGGGATTCTATAGGTACATTGCAAATAAAAGACAGAGTAGGGACAATGTGGGCCCTCTCCAGAAGCTATCAGAAGAACTGAGTACCCTGGATTTGGAGAAGGCTGAGGTTCTGGATGACTTCTTTGCCTCAGTCTTCACTGACATATGCTCCGACCACACCACCCAAGTCTTAGAAGGCAGACGCAGGGACTGTGAGAATGAAAACCTTAGGCCCACTGTAGGAGAGGATCTGGTTCGAGACCATCTTAAGAACCTGAACATGCACAAGTCCATGGGACCT
>JANHGB010048323.1:0-16280 GCA_026283785.1 Coracopsis vasa
CGGCTGCGCGCCTCAGCCGCCATCTTAAGGGGAGGAGCGCGGGGGGCCCGGAGGAGGCGGCGGAGGGGAGCGCGGGCGGCCCGAGCGCGTTCTCTCAGGGCCTGCGGACCCCGAGGCGTCTGTGGCAGCGCAGGTTACATCGGCGGCGCTCCGGTGTCCTAGCGGGATAACGCCGCATCTTGGCGGTGATGGCTCGAACTGGTCTGCTTCTTTATAGGGATTTAAAGCAAACCTCTCTCTGCTGAGGCGACCCGGGGAGAAGACCTATACTCAGCGTTGCCGCTTGTTTGTTGGGAATTTGCCTGCTGATATAACAGACGAAGACTTTAAAAGACTGTTTGCCAAATATGGGGAGCCAGGAGAGGTTTTTATCAACAAGGGGAAAGGCTTTGGATTCATTAAATTGGTAGGCTTTCGTTCTATTAATTTCACCCATTTAATTCCTCCGAAATAGTAATTTACAGCTTGGTTTTCTAAAACCGGATCTTAAAACTTCTCTTAGGAATCCAGAGCTCTTGCAGAAATTGCGAAGGCAGAACTGGATGATACCCCCATGAGGGGTCGTCAGCTTCGTGTTCGGTTTGCTACCCACGCTGCTGCTCTCTCAGTGCGTAATCTTTCACCCTATGTGTCCAACGAGTTGCTGGAGGAAGCGTTTTCCCAATTCGGTCCAGTGGAAAGAGCGGTTGTCATTGTAGATGATCGAGGTAGATCAACAGGAAAAGGCATTGTTGAGTTTGCATCAAAGCCAGCTGCAAGGAAAGCCTTTGAACGGTGTACTGAAGGAGTGTTTTTATTGACAACGTAAGTATGTTGCAGTTGAGGAGTTTTAGTTTTAAGCTGACTGAAGCTGTCAGCTATCAGCTGTTCAGATTGGAAATTCTGATGGGAAAGTAAAATGAGTATTTTGTGTTCAGCACTCCTAGGCCAGTTATTGTGGAACCGTTGGAACAACTGGATGATGAAGATGGTCTTCCAGAAAAGCTTGCTCAGAAGAATCCAATGTACCAAAAGTAGGCACTATTTTTCGGCTTTAAGCGTATGTAGATGAGGCATGTAGTATTGTCCTAGGCTTTAAAGGAAATGAAGTAGTGTTTCAGAAACAGGCTTTGAATTTTGAGTAGTATTTTCAGTTCTTGTTGCTTTTTTGGTGGTAGTTTGGCTTCAGATAACGTACAGATTTGCTTAGTATATTCAGTAAGCATTCCCGAAGCAATTTTCTACATTGCATCACAAAGAAACAGTAAAGGCTTAAATAGCTGCTCAATAACAAATGGTTTTGGTATATATAGCAAAGCAGACTTCAGCTGTTTGCTCATCCTGTTGAGAACTGCCATTTTATAGTGTATTTCATATTGATGGTCTCATAGAGAACTTATACACGGATGTTTGCGGTGTGAAATGAGGAATTAAGTAAAACTTTAACTCATTCCATGATTAATAAAAGCTAGCTGCCTCCAGGTTTGCCTCAGGCGGCTGACCACAGAGCATAAAAGAGTAGATAAGAGTCTTCCTAAATAGCAGGTTTAAGTTAGGATATGTATATTAAACCTGTTTGTTGTAAGAATGCTTTATTTTCCTGGATCATAAAAAGGTGTGCAGGGAAGAGATCCAGTCTGCCTTGTCTGTATGAAAAAGTGTTCAGAATTGCTAGCTTTGATCAAAAACTAGGAACAGTTTAGAGGCAGTGTCTTTGGAAACAGTGCACATTAGTATGGTGTTCCTAAAATGCTCAAATGCCTTACATTGGTAATGTGTGGAAAGCTTTTGAACTTCCCAAGTTTTGTTCCCTCACTTACTGAGTCTTTGATTCCAGTTTCTTTATATGACAAAATGAATTGTTGGCCTTTGGGGCAGTTTGAAAGCTGTTTAAGTTAAAGATTATTACTTGCCTTTGACATGTAGTGCTTTGGGTAAGTTGGCACTGAAAAAATCCATCTCTCCGTATGCTGCTCTTATGAGCAGCTCTGTGTACTTGGGCAAAAGGCTGTCTTCTTTGAGTATTTGGCCCTTGACAGTTGCTAGCAGTGGAATATCTAAGGAAAAAGATCAGATAAACATGCAGTAGAACTGTAAGTGGGAAGATCTGCTTGGGTGTGACAGTGCAGGAGTGTCCATCATTGCTGTGGTAGTCACAGGATTTACATGAAATGCTGCTGTTTAAGTGTGTAAAATGCTGCTGCACTATTTCCAGCATTCTCTCACAAGTCTTCTATCACAACACTCTGAGGTTGTATGTTCAGGGCTCCTTTGCTGTTTCATGATAATCCTGCTATTCTGCTTGTGGTTTTTTAATCGACCTTCAGATTCCAGGTTTTCCCAGTCTGAATGAGCATCTCCCTTTTGCAGGGAAAGAGAGACTCCTCCCCGCTTTGCTCAGCCTGGCAGTTTTGAATTTGAATATTCCCAGAGGTGGAAATCTTTAGATGAAATGGAAAAACAACAGAGAGAGCAAGTAGCAAAAAACATGAAAGATGCCAAGGACAAACTTGAAAGTGAGATGGAAGATGCTTATCATGAGCATCAGGCAAACCTCTTGCGTCAAGGTAATTGGCTGTGAATTCTAGATCATCTTTTTGCTTTCAGTGCTAGATTAAATGGATGGATGGCTGATGGTTTCATGAATAAATTCATGCTTCCTCTGCTAACTTGAGAATTTTAGGCTTAAAGAGCAGCTGATAGTTCCTCAATTTTTATTTAAGTGAAGTGTTGTTACAACCAGTGACACTTGGGACGTGGCTGACTGCCATCATGCTGCTGAGGCTGATCTCTCCCAAATCTGAGTGTAAATCTGACACGAGTTTGTGAAATAGCTGCTGACAGGGCTTCATTTCTGCAGACCTCATGAGGCGTCAGGAAGAATTGAGACGTATGGAAGAACTCCATAACCAAGAAATGCAGAAACGCAAGGAAATTCAGCTGAGGTTGGTTTGGCTTTCATGGGATTTTTTTTTTTTTCAAAGTTACATTTGTTTCATAATTTTTTTTCCCAATTACTTATATGGAGGTTTTTATTTTTCAAGAAACACCATCGCTGCCTCACTTTGTGCATGAGAAATTGAACTGCAGTGTAAGTTTCTCCTCAAGAGCTTGAGCATCATAGAGTATCTCTTTTTGCTTAAGTGCAATCACTTGGTGCCTTTTAAATTGCTGATGCAAGTGGTGTTGCTGAGTGAATGTGTTACATTCCTGGGTTTTAACAGTCTGCTTTGGGGTGATCAGGCAGGAGGAGGAGCGTCGCAGGCGAGAGGAGGAGATGATGATACGTCAGCGGGAGATGGAAGAACAAATGAGAAGACAGAGAGAAGAGAATTACAGTAGAATGGGTTACATGGATCCAGTAAGTGAAATCATGCTGGTTTTTGGATACATTATCATATTCAGGAATTTTTTGGATTTATTTTTGAGATTGATGCATTTTGCTTCCCTTAGGTTAAATAACATGTTGCCTTTTGTGTAGGGGAAAGGGTAATAGTTGGCTGTACATGCGCTTTTATCTCCTGAAAAGGTACAGACTTCAGTAGTTGGTTACCTATGCTAAAAGTTGTTTCTTCCATGCAGAGGGAGAGAGACATGAGGATGGGTGGTGCCACCACAATGAACATGGGAGGTAAAGAATTCTTAAATGATCACTTTTTGTGGCTAACTTAGAAAGTGTCAGAATATGATTATGTATTTCTCTTCCTTAGATCCTTATGCTTCTGCAGCCCAGAAATTCCCACCTCTTGGAGGTGGTGGCGGCATAGGTTATGAAGCTAATCCAGGAGTTGGCCAAGCAGCCATGAGTGGTTCTATGATGGGAAGTGACATGGTAATGTATCCTGTGGTGGCTTTAGCTTAGCACAGGGGAGATGTTGTGGTTGGGAATTGAGTTCTCTACCAGTGTTCGGATGGTTGTGTAATTTCACTGTTAACTGCTGGCTTTCTTGTCAGGTGTTTAACACGAAGACTAGAGTGGCAGTTTGGTAGATTAGTTCTTAACCACTATGGTAGTTTACACAGTCGGAAGTTGTTTGGAAGTGAATTCAAATGTGCTGTTCAGCATATTTGCAATTAACTGTGACTTCATTGGACTTGGGAAATTCTGCGTCACTGTTGGGCTTGGAAGGATTTTTTTATAAATTCTAGTGAATGACAGATTTCATGATGAAACACATAATGTAGCTTTTCAGTAATTCCACATTCTGTATTAATGGGCAAGAGAGATTTTTGTTCTTTCCAACGCGTAACACTGCATTTATTTTGGCCCTTCCAAGCCTAGTTAGGATCGATGCATGTTGGTATGGATATGCTGTTATTTCCAAAATCTGCGCTCATGTCTATTTAAGCAGCAGATTAACTTTAAGTAAGCAATGGTAAACAGCATTTCACTTACTCTGTATGCTGATGTTTGCTATAGAAGAGCAGAAATGCTGGGGCTTAGCTTTAGGCCTGTTCCCAGTGATCCTTGACTGTAGCCATTTTGTGATTCCTATCTCACAAAGGAATGATAGCCCATTCTTTTCCTGTGTTGGGCATAACTGTGTAGGTAGTTTGATAAAGCTACAGCATATCTCACCTTCCGAGGTATGTTTCCAAAGTGTACTGGTTTTGACACACTATATGTGTGACTGGGCTTTGAGCCTGCTTGGTGTTATCACACTGAAGCAATATGGATGTAGATTAAAGAAATGCTTAATGGGTAGGGTGGAAAACTGTTGGCTTAGGTGGCAATATGACTGTGCTTTCACCCTCCTGAAAGGGTGTACACTCTGTAGCACAAGCTGAACTAAATGATTTTTGGGTGGGTTTAGGCCTCTGGCTTAATGTGGTGAGCTACCATAGTAGCTTGTCAGGAGTCTTCTGTTTTTTGGGGGAACCATATCTTTGGAATGATTAATTTCAGAGCATCAGTGATTCAGTAGACAGTGCTGTTGGCTTTAATCTATCTATTCTACTGATATTGAAGCAGATCCTAAGTTTCCCGTGAGCAGTTAGGCAGTCTGTGGTGAATGCTGTGTACAATCATGGTACAGGTGCATGCTGAACTTGTGTAACACTTGAAAACGTGCTATGGTCAAAAGCTGTGACAGTAAGATGGTTTAACTGCCTTGAGTTTCTTAGGATGGGGATCTCTGCCACACAGTGCTGTCACAGTTCCTGGGCCAATACTTTTTAAACAGAATTGGAGAAAAGCTGAAGCTGCCATGAATTAGGCAGAAAGAACCTAGGCAATCTTTCTGAAGTTCCTTTCTTGGAAGGATTCAGACTGACTTTCAGAAGTCAAGAACTTGAGGTGTGAATTTTCAGTTGCAGATACTTTTTGTAACAACCAACCTACCACTGTTCTATACTCGGTAGTGGGAAAACTGAAATGAAAGTTTAAAGCTATCTTTGAGTTTATAATTTGTCAGTTCTATAGGTTGAATGCTGATCACACCTACTCAGACAGTAACTAAATGAAATACATGCAACTAGAGGTACTAGTAAAAAATACCTGAAGTCTCTGCTTTATTGCAGGGCGATGTAGCTTTTACATCTTGGTGTGAAACCTTTCAGTGCTGTGAAGTTGTGAATTTTCCAAGAGCTTGTGGTGAAGGCGGGGTGGGAAGGGAGATACTGACTGGATGCACACAACCTTTTGTGCAGAGTTCTAACTGGAAACACTGGATAAATAGCTCTTTGAACACGTTTGTGTATTCTCCAGCAGCAGTTCTGAAGTGTCCTTTGCTCGAGCATTGTGGTGGTTAGGTACAGCTAAATCACTGGTCACGAGCTTTTTTCACACTTTTTGTTTTTCTTCTTGCAATCCAGTAGTGCTCACAATCACTTTTGGTTACTGCCTAAGGCCTCTGCAGTTTAGTCAGCAGACCGTAGTCTTAACCCCATCTTGAAAAGCACATGGTCTCTATTGCAGCACATGCCATTAACTGGTGAGTAGGCATTCTGTTTACAATGACATTTTATGAATGTCAGCTCATACTTCAGTGAACTGAAGATACGTTCTCTGGCTAGGCTTATTTGGAAATGACAGTGATGGAATCTAAGCTTTTACTGCACTAAAGGTGAGAAGTTTGCAAGCTATTTGCATTAACTTGATTGAAAATTGCTAGAGCTCATTTGGAAAAGTTGTTAATTCACATCTGCACTAATGCTTACGTTTCTAGCACTGCAGGGAGGATCTGTTCTTTGTAACAGATGTATGAGAATGCATCAAGTGGGAACATACCTCAAGGCATGTATTACAATAAACTAATTTTTAAATTACCCTTTTTTCCTTTCTATGTTCCCGGTACCTGTGGATCGGCTCAATGGTGATTGTATCGACGAACCTTGACTACGGAACCTTCTAAAAATATATACTTAACACACATGGACATCAACTACATATAATGAACTGTTAATTCTGTTCCAATAGCGTCCTGAGCGCTTTGGGCAGGGAGGTGCGGGGCCTGTGGGTGGCCAGGGTCCTAGAGGAATGGGGCCTGGAACACCAACAGGATATGGTAGAGGGAGAGAAGAATATGAAGGCCCAAACAAAAAGCCCCGATTTTAGATGTGACCTGTAGTTTCATTCCAGTTTGTTTTTTGTCTGTCTTGTTTAGACACCAACTTTTTAATTCTTGCATTTTAGTAAGAAAGCTACGTTTTTATGGATGTTAGAAAACTTACTGACCTAATATTTGTAAGTGGTCTGTTTGGGCGAGTACAATTTAATTATGTAATGCAGTGTTTCAAAACAAACTTAGCTGTTTTTTTTGATGTATAACGTCCCTAACTTGATGGCAGTGTACCTTGTGCCACTGAATTCCCAAAGTGTACCAACTTTTTTTTACTGTGCTTCAAATAAATAGAAAACTAAATGTAGTAGCTCTTCTTGCCATTCGTGGTTAAACATAACGAGGCTGAAAACCACACCTTCTGCAGTAAACTGAAAGTCTTGAGTAGAGGTCAAACTAGACCAGGGTGTGGAACTGCAGGGAAGAGTGACATCTCTTCCCAAAATGCCTCTCTCTTAAGATTGGGTCAAATAGTAGCCTAAGTTTGCAGTAGGTGCAGATCTTTTTTTGAGCATTAATTGTGCTGCAATAAGGAAGCAAATGGAAATCTTACAAGTGCTGCAAGATGCTCTAAATCAAGCTACACTGCAAGCAGTGCAGTATGTGACGATGTTCCTATTTTAGCTCTGGATAATGGGTGGTGGGATGGTAGCACTTACCACCTTGGCAGTTACTGCTTGGAATCTTTTAAAGACTTTCAGCAGAAGACTAGCAATGGTTATTTTAAACTAAATTGATAGAATGACTTGTATTGGCTGACTTCCTAACTAAAGGATTGTTAATGTGATATTTATATGCTCTTAAGCTGTCTTGAGATTACAGGATCTGGCCTTGCTCCGTGTTGTATACTTACCTGAAACTGCTTGGCAAAAAGACCAGAAGTGTTGCTGTAGTGATGAAGGTTAACTTGCTTATGTCCTCATGCTAACTGAGTGGACTAATATGCCTAGTTCAGAATACAATCATTATTTGTTTTATGAGGACTGCAGGAACTATTCTTAAATCGTGTAGCTGGTGGACAAATCCTAAAAGCCTGTATGTAAAATACAGAAATCAGCTTGCTTGCATGATGGTTATTGCTCTTATTATTGATGTTTGGAGATAATGCATCAAAAGTAGTATCTGAATCTGGAGTTTAAGAGTTAATACTTCACAGTACGAATAAACTCCCTTTAAGGCTTTTTTGTAGAAGATCTGATGAATTCATTAGCTTGCTGTTCATTTTATTAAGCCCCAGAAGAATTTCAGAGCATTCTGGACTCATTGATAAGGTAGTTTCTTTGGTTATAATTACATTGTACCAGCTAAGCTGGGAACCTGACTTCCCAGTGTAAAATACCTTGGTGTTAAGCAGGTTGACATATCCTGCGTTGGCACAAAGTAGGTAAACTCTAGTTTGGCTGTACCTTCACATGATTCCCCAACTACTGAGCATTCTGTGAGTAGCTTTAATTTCTTCCCAAGATCTTTCCCATTCCTTGTGCTGAGCATTGGCTAATTCTAAATTCTGTACTAAATTTTCTCTGTGGTTAAAACTTGGTTTCAGATTGCAGTGTTTTAGAGTGCAGGTGATCCTTCTTGAAGTACTTGCTGCAAGTGCTGTTACTCCTTAACTGAAAAAATAGCCTGTTGGGAAATGTTGATACCAGGTAACACCGACTTGAAATATCAAGTGCACTAAAGAGTGACTCAGCTTGTTTGGTGAATGCTGCTTATTTTCCCAGAAAAGTTTGGGGGTTGATAACAATGAATTACTCTTCAGGAAATTCCCAATTGGCAGTTCCTAAATGGCATAGCAAGTATTTGGGAGTACTTGTATTGGATACTTAGTTTAAAAATCAGCAGTACAGATGCAATTTGCTTTATTGAAGTAGTATTAACCAATGCCTATGTGTTGTGGAGGGTGTTCATAGGACATCCACAGAAGGTGAAGGTGTCTGAGATGGGGAATTCTGAACATAAACATTAAATTAATTTTTTCAGTTTATTTTTCAGATTACATGTCATTCTTTATTAAAGAGATGCCGGTGCATATCCTAAAGTATGTTCTTTTGTAGTTCTGTAACTTGGAAGAGTGAAGGATGCTGATGTCCTTGTACCTTACAGAGGTTGTCTTTTGGTACCCCTGTTTTGTACGTAAGCTCCCGTTGCTAGGTATTAAAAATAGCTGAGTTGCAAAACCATGATGAGTAACTACTGAAAGATTTGGCAGTTTTCAAAACATCTGAAAGTTGGGTTAAATCTAGCTTTGTTGTAGCTGCAGAAGCAGAACTTCTAAAACAAGTTCTGCTTTGAGTTGCATGTATTAAAAAGGCATACAATTAACTAGCCAACTTCTTTTTCAAGCCTTTTTTTTAAGGTGGTGTCTTAAAAGCTGGCAAACATGTCAACTTTAAAATCTGCTAAATGTGGGAGGTGAGAAAGTTATGTTCCTTTGATCTGTTCCTCTGAGGTTTTGGACTTTTTTCATAAAACCAGATTTATATAATTGAATCTTTAAAACCATTTAGAAAAGTGCTTTGTTGGCCAGATCTGTTTTTGGACAGTCTGGATCACGTAACACATTTTTGTACTGGACTTGGAGGACATTGGCTGTTGCAATTTAGCTTGCTTAATCAAATTTGTGAGCCCATTTTGACACTTGGATCTCTAAAAACTGCAGCGTGTAGAAACTGGTTATCGTTCTATAGAGATCTTCACACTTTGATCAGAAATGAATGTAGAATAATCTTTATCTTCTGGTGTAGACACATGACACTAATCATTTATACAGCTGATGAGAAACTGAAACTGCTTTTGAGATTTTGTGGTATTTTTGTGGTAGAAAAATTCTTGGCTTCTCCTTGGCAACCATTTACTGTGGCAGCAAGTTTTTGCTGGAGTTTTGAGACTGCAATTTACACTTATAACTAGTGGCCTGCTACATAACTGCACTTAGCCAGCATTTCTGCAGTTCATAACTGTGAGGAACGTAGTACCACAAATGGCAATGGACATTAGGACCCGGATGTAGTATTCCTGCTTGCTCCAAGATTCTCATTGCCGACTGCGTACAGGTAGGTAACAAGCAATATAATATAACTTGGTGACTTTCTATGTAATCTTATACTGTGGGTATTCTGACATCACACTTCTGACTGTGGAATTACAGTGCAGCACTCTTCATACCTGTATGTTAAGCTTGCATCAAAGCTCTGCGTGGTTTTCGGTTTTAAGCTTTGTCTTGTTCAGAGTCAATAAGCAACTTACTGTGATTCTTAGATAAGTATTTTCAGACCCGATTCCTTTGTACATACGACTCGGCTTGTGTGGATTTTTCTTAGTTCTGATGTAAAGAAGATACTCTTGGATGAGCTCTGTGGGGAAGAGGGAATGTGATCTTAAACTCACTTAACCTAGTCAACAGGATTGACTGCTCTCTGTGCCTAGAAAAGGACTGTTTAAACTTTCTGCAGTGACAACATGGCCCATCTACAGTGCATCTGTTTGTAGAGTCTTGGCTCATAGGAAATGCCTTAGTAATCACTGCCTTAGCCTTGTGTGCACTATGTGATAGTCACTTTCAACTTGCTAAGAGTCAGCTTTGAGACTGATTTTTGGAACATTTTTGAGGGCATACGAATAAGTGCTTGAACAGTGATCGCTGTGAGTAGCTTATCGAGCTTATTGGACATCTCAGTTGTCTTTTTGACAAGCATTCCTCTGCCTTTAACTGACAGTGATGGGATTCTGTATTTCTGCCTTGTAGAGTCATCTTGGTAGTGTAATGCTGAATTTCATTTTCATTATTCTTGGGGATGTAATTCTGAACTCTTAATTACTAGAAACACCAACTTTAGTGCTCCAGAATTAACATGCTTATGTTTCCAGACATCCAGACATGCTGATCTTCAGCTCTTTTGCATTAGCTTTTCTACCTGAATTTTGAGGTCCCTTGTTTCAGCACATGATCTAGCTCTCTTGTCTGATGTTCAGTTTATTTCAGAGGTGTTGTAACGTGTTTTCCTGCTTGTTCTGCAAAGTTCTGCCTTGCATACTTGTTTCTAGTATTATTGTCACATTTGGACCTTTCTGTGTTACCTTCCAGGCAATACTTGCTGCTTGAAGTGGGAATCTGCTGGCCAGTCTTACCCTCTGCTGTGGCTATCCTTTTATGTTCCACTGAAAGCTTGAAGTAGCAGCTGCACTTTAAGATAATAACATCAGGTCTTTGGTTACACTATGGCAAGTGTAGCCCAACTCCAGCTAGTCAAGCAGTGACATCAGTTGTCACAAAGTCAGTTTAGCTTTTTGTGATGGCTTACTCTTACCTGTGACTAGAATGGAGAAGTGAAACTGATGGCAGTAGTTGTACTGTCATGCAGCAAAACTGAATTACTGATCCTTAAACCAGTGCTCAGATCTGCCTAGGGTTTTTTTCCAGTGTGCTCTGGATACTTGACTTGACCTGCAGGAATGTCGTGAAGGGGTTATTGGCACATCTGCCCTGTCCTGCGTACTCGAACTGGCAGGTTTTTGACACTCTTGGAGCAAGCAGTTTGGGACTGAACCATGGGTCTCATACCAGCTCTGACTGCAGTAATGAAACTTGGTGTGGTAGTTAACTTAAAAGCAATAGTCATGTCTGCTCTAAGTCAGTCTGTAACAAGTGGGTACCAGAAATGACATTAAGTGCTTGCATTGTGTTTCATCTTGGTTTTATCTGTGTGTGAAATACACTTTTTCTCAAAAGCTTACTTGAAGCTCAGAAGTGTGGTGTCAGAATACATCTGCGTACTGCTAGGCCCTCAGATCCAGGTACTGGTGCTGTCAGGAGAGAGCACAGTGTGTATGGGGGCTTCACTGTAACATTAAGCATACAAAGTGTTGATTTGCTTGCAGTTTTCCCCCATAGCTAAACACTGAGGCCTGTGAGTAGTTTTAGGACTCGAGCAGTAATGGGGTTGCATGTCTCTGTTAATCATTGCCAGCTGCAGTGACATGATCAGGAAGGCCAGTGTTTCGTTTCATTTTGTTCAATGAGGCTAAGCATGTTGGAAAGGATGCATAAAAAGTATGCTGTTGTGGGTAATTCCTTAGCTTCTTCCACTACTAGCAAGTTTGGAATCAACTAATTAGCTTCAGATTTCTTTTCCTCTCCATACCAGCTAGTGGGGCTGTTAAATAGCTGCTTACTGGAAAAGGAAAAAAAGGGAGGATTGGCCTTCTCCCACCTCTGTCATTGCTGCTAGATAATGATTGACACATTAGGACTTGGCTGTGCAGTCCCACAGTGGTCTGTGAATACCCCATCTCTATAAATGTTGCTTCTGAACACCAGTACTGAAGAGCTAACTGGGGAGGGTTGGGAGGAGCGTGGCTAGAAGTGAATCTGGAGTGTTAAAAGGATGCACAAAGATATAGTATCCCTTATGCATGGTGTTTGTTGCTATAGCATGGAAAACAAAACATGCATACTATACCTCTGCTCCTGAGGGCCATGATAAAACCCAGGTGGTGGGTTTGAGACTAAAGTTCTCCCTGCCTGGTCGGATCACATTGTGACCATGGTGTGATTTGCCTCCTAACTAGAGGAGTGTACTGCATCCCTTGGCTGCTCAGCATTGCAGTTTGCCCTCATCTTAGCTACAGTAAAAGGCTGGGTCTTCAGAAGGGAAGAATCTGTTGCTGAGGACCAAAGCAGTAGACTCAGTGCTAACCTCTAGTGTCTTCCTTTAGCTTTTGAAGCACTTCTAGGACTATAGAACCTAAGGGCTGTTAGGAGTCCAGGGACATTGCCCTCCTTCATGAAGGGGAAGAAAGAGGGTGTTACTGCAGGAGACAAACTAGGGTAAAAGAGTTGAAGTAGCTTGACAAAATTGTTAATACCTTCACATAAGGGATAGTATACCTCTGGCTGCCATCAAACTTCTTGTACTCAGACTGGTGATTTACGGTTTGTGCTCAGACAAGGTGCAGTTCTTGAGTCAACTACCTGCATATTCCTTCATCTCTTCACAAGTGTTTAGGTTAGCCTATTTCTGCCCCTTATTCTTCCACTCAGTATTTTGGCATAATTTATAAATCCCCCCTCATAACTAACGAGTCCATGTATTTTAAACACTTATTTTTAAGTTAGTATTGAAATGGTCAGAATTTTCTGTGTATTACTATAGTAACTTTGGTTGTTATCCTTTAGGTGAAGATGAAAGCTGAGTGAAACCGGTGTGCTCATCCATGGGAAGTAAGCATAACTTCTGGTCTTGTTCTGAGCGGGTGAAGTAACGAAGGCTTCTGGGCATTGACCTTCACCTTTGAATCGGTGAATATTGAGAAATGGGTACGAGTGAATACTTTAAACTTGGTACCTGTTGTCAAGCTGTGGGGTCAACCACGCGCACTCTACCTGGGCTTGGTACCTTGGCAGCAGTGGTTAAAATACCTGTCTAGGTGTGGATTTGTAGAAGAGGTTTCATAAGCACTGTGGGGATAACATGTGAATGTTTTTCCAGTTCAGGAGCTGAGCATGAGCACATCCAGCATGACACCCAGTCGTACGTGAAGGACCAAGAGATCAAGAGAAGTAAGTAGTTAGTGTCCTCCTATTGCTGTGGGAGCTCAGTGGCCCAGCACCCTGTGAGGTATTACATAGTTCCTGCCTGGAATTCGCCCTTAATTAGTGTTAATCTTATATAAAACTTCTGAATATTTCTTTTGTAGAGCAAGGATATAACCATTGTTCAGGACTTTTCAGCCCTGCAGCATCAAATAAACTGTCCTGAATGCTGTTGGTGGTCAAACAAATAACTATTTCTGTATTCTGGCTTCAGTGAACGGGGTGGGTGATTGTCAGCAAGGAAAAAGGAGCAATAGAGCAGCTTCCTCATGTGCTAATCCAACTAGAAGCTGTTAAAAAGCAACTTTAATGAAATATTTCAGTGAACTTTCTAAATAACCTGGAATATAAACTTGGCACATACAAGAGCATAGGCAGATGGTGATTTAGGGAAATAAACTAACTCAGAGCTGGAATTAATGACCTTTTCCCTCTGATTTACTACTGAAACTACAAGGGGGAACTTCAGATACTTAAAATCTTGTGTGAGAAGCAGCATGCAAGGTACCTTAACTCACGAGTCACAGGTAAGTAACAGATACACCACAGTTGAACCTGTGAGATGCAAAGCCAGTGAGATTGAATCATGTGTGACTGGTCACTGGTTCTCTTGTTCTTAGGGTAGTAAACATAAAGCTGTTTCAGATCTCTGAAGTTTATGAAGCAGATGAAAATGTGAATGCTGTTTGTCTAATCTCACATCTTACAAGAGGATTTGTGGTCCTGGGGAACATTTGATGGGTGCACAGCCCATCTCTGCTGGCATTGTTAATGCTCTTGCTAATTGTGTGCTTTGCACTTGCAGATGAAGATGAAGTCTGAATGCAGGGAAGAGGAGGCAGGAACATGCAACTTCCAAAAATAAAATATTTAATATTTTTATAAACAGCTTCTGTTTTATTGCAGAGTGTATTCAGTGAGTGAGCAAATCTGGCCAGTGCACTGTGGGTGAGTGGGGAATGTTGCCACAGATGAGGCTGTGGAAAGGGAATGCTGCATGGGGAGGGCTGGGGTTGTTGGGTCCTGCAGAAGAGAAACCACTCGTCACCAGTAAGAACTGATTGATGCATAACACAGTATTTTTTCCTGCTGGGGTTGTGCTGTGGGCTTATCTTGTAGTTAGAAAGCTCCAGTCCCAGGCTGGCTGCATTCCTGGCAGCGTGCAGCCACAGGCGCCTCTGCAAAGTGACTGCAGCAGTTCCTGGGTTTCATAAGCCACACTTGCAGCTAAGGCACTTGAAGTATTCCTGGAAGTTTCACCCATTCCTTCCCCCATCTCGAGGCCTGTCTATTTAGGTCTTAGAATTCTAAAGGTTTACATGTGCCTAGTTGGGTTTTTAATAGTTTTCTTGGTGATGACTCTAGTAATTAAACCTGAGATGCCAAAGTTGGAGTGCTTTGGAAGCTGGGGAAGTGCTGGGTTTGGCTCTTGCAGCCCACACTACCAAGGTTCATGTTGCTTCATTTGATTCTTTGGACAGCTGTACTGCACACATACGTAGTCCATGCTGTCACTTGTTAAATATAATCCTTCCCTGAAATACAAAGTAGTTCAGTGTGTTAAAATACACCAGTGGTAGCTTTGGCCATACAGCTGCGTTGTAACAAGGCTTCGCCCTGCAGTGGCACAAGGAGTCATGAACATTTGGCTGGGAGCTGCCTTGCCAGACTAGGAAAGACCAAAATAAATGGGATTTAATCTGGCAAAGTCATAGGAAATCCTTAAAGTGTGTCTGGGTGCCTGGTTCTGTGGGGTTAGTGCCCAGCTGCAACACAACTCACTTCTGCTTTAAATCCTTGCCAGGACCTGGTGCAGTAAAAGCTGCTGCGTGCTGCTTTTCACTTCATCCCGCAATCCCGCAGTCAGGTGTGGGATAACTGAGGAATTTCACTCTTTGATTGGACTCCTTTATGGCATTATCTAGAGTCTGACAAGGCTCCAGCAGAAGCGGTTTTGTGGTTTCTCTATAGCTGCACTGCATGGGGTTGGCTTTGGGTGTCTTTTTCTCCACAGCCACTGCGGGCTCACACAGCCTTTTTTTCCTCAAGTTCTGTTATTTTCCAGTAACTTGTCCCAGTTTCTTTGCCACTGTTGCAGCACTGGCTGCTTCCTCTCTGAAACTGCTCCAGCCTGGATGTGTTTCTGGCATTCAGTGTGCTGAATTTCACCTCCTACCTCTCCTTCACAAGTAAACAGTGTTTTGAAATGGGAGGTGTTTTGGGGAATAGTGAAAAGTCCCCCCATGCCTTTCTGTTGCTTGGAGAAGGGATGGTGTTGGAGTTTTTCCATCCAAGGCTGGGCACCAGCCCCGGGGTTACTGTGACCTCCTTGGTAACTAGAAGTCAGGCTGAGAGCAGGTAATAAACACGTGGATGGTGAGGGAGTCCTGTCCATGAGGGGCTTGGGGGTGATGAACAGAGAGCGGTGCCCCCGCAGCAGAGATGTGGGCCCCTGGGAAATGCAAACAGGCTGAAGTGGTTTTGCAATGGTTACACAAACCCAACCTCTGCCCCCGCTGGGCTGTGCTCTGTGGGCAAAGCTGGGAGCGGCTTCCCAAGGGAAGGAGGGTTCCGCCTGGATCAGTTAACAACAAACCTAAACTGCTTCCTGCGGGAACAAGGCAGGACCCCATGCTGCAGGTGTCACCCATGGTTCTGAGATGGGTGTTGGGTTTTCATCTCTACGTTGTTTTCTCTTTTCCCCTCAAGGGGTTTTCTGAGGCAGGAAGGGCTGGAGCTGTGCCTGGCTGCCGTTTGCTGTTCTGTAGCACACAAGCCAGAGCTGGGAGCAGCTTTCCCAGCAGAGCCCGTGAAGGATGCTCTGCCAGGAGCAAGGCCAGTGCCCTTATCCCTGCAGCCCCTGTGCCAGGGTCAGTGCCAGTGCCACACGGCATTCCCAGTGCCTGCAAAGCGGTTCCTGCTCTTTCATGATTCACGGGCATTAGAAGACTTTGCTCTGGAGCTACAGCGCTGCCCGTGCCCACACGGCTGCCCTGGGCCTCAGCTCTCCAGCCCTGAGCTGCCGGCACCCGGGATACCGGGATCAGCACTGGCGCAGGCACTGACGCAGGCCTGGGAGTGTGGGGAGGGCGGAAGTGTTACCGATGGCACAACGCTATTTTTTATTTTAAGGGACGGGTTTGATG
>JANHGB010048326.1:341-16251 GCA_026283785.1 Coracopsis vasa
TTGCTTTGAGAGCGCCTGGCCTACAGAACACCCTAGTATCCTCCACTATCCATTTCCATCAGTCATTAATTTCCTGAGTTTTTCCCAGCTTTAGTGCAGTACTGGGATAGCTGCAATACTGGAATATCCTCAGATTTTTTTCTAACTTACACATTTAAGGCTTGAAAAAGTGCCCATGTAGAGAGACTGGTGTTTGCCTTATAGCACACACCCCTCTGCTTTCACAGAGCTGGCATTGGACCCTCTGCAGATATAAGCCTAAAAATGAGAGATAACAGCCCTACTAGTACTAAAAGGGGGGCATCTTTCTTATCTGCAAGTGGGAGACACCTGCATACCCAAGTCCACTGTAATAAATGACAAATAGGCCTAATAAGAGACAACGTTAGTACCTGAAATAAAAACAGAAAAGGACAGGAACAGCACTGTGTAAGAGGAGCCTTTGGAGCATTAGGGGCAAGGACAGTGTGGGTAGCAGAGAAACCCTGCTCTACCCCTAGATACTCCCTCACACGCACAGGTCCATGGGTGACTCTATAAAATTACTGTTTCACCTGCTGTGCTCTCAGTGCTAATTACAGGAGTCTAGACTAGGAGCAAAACCCAAGCCATTAGGAGCCAGTGTGTTTGGGCCAGAAGGTAAAGAGGAGTACAAGCAATAAAGAGAATTGTATTAAAGATATGAACTACCTAGCAAAGGGACTAGAAGACCTATAAAAACCAAGGCAAAGTGAGTTAGGAGGATTATTAAGGAACCAGAAAGAGATATTGAGGATCAGACTTACAGAGAGGTTCTCAGGAAGCATAATGCACTGTGGACAAGTCTCTACCAGACAGAAAGTAAACAAGACAATTACGCCAGTAAAAAATGATAGAGATGAACTGGAGTCAGCAGGTGATGAAACGGGAGATTTTATGAAGTGATTTTTTTTTTCCTTTTGCCTCTTTGCAGGGAAAGGAGGACCCAGTGCCATGCCTGGGACTGTATTTCTGGGAAGGAGAGAGATAGCTAACATGCAGAGAGCAACAAGAGTGGTTCTGGAAAATATAGGGCATTCACCATCGCCAGATACATGAAACACCTGGTTAAAAGAGAAAACACATCTAACAGCTGTGTGGGAAATTGAGGTAACAGCCAGAAAGCAATCAGATCTAAGGAAGCTATTTTAAAACATACTGCAATGCTAGCAAAGGAACAACAGAACATGTATTTTCATTAGTATTGGAATATTGCTACTGTATTAGCACATGGCTGAGGTACCCAAGCAGGATCAGGGGGTAAGGCAGCCAAGCAGATGCCCTGACAGTCACAGGACTGAGACTGGTGCAGAAGCCCCATTTCGTCGGCACTGCAGAGCTCCTAGGTACAGCTGATCCGTGCATACACAGGAAGAAAGGCAGATCCAGCACACAGAGGAATTTGGCAATCTGCTTATAACATTACTTTGAGGTATCCCTGGATGATTAGGAAAAGTCTTCTCCCACTGTTTCATAATAATATCCAATTAGGAAAAAATTATATGGTTTAGATATGTGTGGCAGCCGTATAGCAAGACAGAAAGAAGGCTCATGCCTTACCCTCTGGTCAGAACTCTGAGGATCTGCCATTAGCTCTGCCCATGAGTCAGAGAAGACACTGGGGATTCACTGCAGTTGGTGCTTTCCACTCACAGCAAGGAACAAGACTCTGAAAGTGTGAGAGTTAAAAATGAGATAATACAAAGTATTATAGAGGCTTGATCTCTTCCTTCACGTAAGAAGTCCACGACACAACTGACAATTCTTTCTTATCATCAGTAACAACTCCAGTCAAGCTAGTGCAATTACTAGAATTAAAAGGGAATTTGATCCATTTAACTAGTTCGATTGACTTCCACATTAGCCCTCAAAAATCCATATTCCAGGCTGAAACCAGATTTGCAGGGAAAACAAACTTCGGAAAACAAAGTTCAGAAAACAGCTGTATTTCACCACTTCCTTAAACTCAGGATGCTGGGTGGTAAGCAACAGGCACTGGGGCATTATGATACCAAATCACCAGACTATCTGCAAAGGAAAATAACAATCCCTCACCACCCCTGCTCTTATAAATGGTTCTGCATGGGATTGCTCCTACTGAACCACACTGCCCTCTTAAAAGTGTCCAGAAAAAAAAGTGCAAATATTCTAAGCCCTGATGCCCACCCCACTTTGTACCTTATCTCACATAATGGCTGCATTCCCACAAACACACACACACAACACTTTTCCTCAGAAGCAAGGCAGAATTGTTTTCCAGGTCAATTCTAAAATGTCAGCAGTCCCATGCTTACTAAAAGCAGGGGATGCACTTCCACATCTATACTATCAGTTAGGGGACAAATGCCCAATGCTGTCATGCCTATTTGGTAGCTGGTTCGCTTCTCATGACCCAGTTAGCCCTTAATTAGTACTTAACTAGTCACTAGTGGCAGTAACTAATAAGGTGAATTGTCACTCCAGAGACCTAATTTCCCTCCTGCTTCTTCTGTTGTGTCTATACGGACAGTAAATTCTTCATAGTAAGGACTATGTGGAGTATGTCCACCTACTTGCAGGTATTGTAGCTATTTTCATGGCAATTCTACTCAGGCTTATTCCTCCAGGACAAATGAATGTTTTAAATTACATCTCCCGCAAGTATTAGCTCAAGGGACTGTTTATGGCAAATTTACAACTCTTTCCATTTTTCTACAGGGAGATGAGGAACATGAATGCTTGTAAATAACAGGTTTGAGGATATAAATCATCCCTCTGCTTCCATATGTCTGTTCCAGAGACTCTGAAGCTAAAAATGCACAGTTCATTACCACATAGTTGTTACTCAGCCAAGTTTCAAACTGTTAATATGCATCTTCATGTACTGGTGACAGTCGAGGTCGATCAGTTCAGGCCTGTGCTGTGCATGGCAGAAGTGGTGTTGCTGGCTGGTAGCAAGCCTTTGCAGGTCCTGCATGTGCTCAGGACAGCCTCCTCTGCTAAGCTGCTCCCCTCAGCTCAAGAGTTCTGTGCAAGAGGTCAAGAAACACTCAGTTTAAACCAAATCCAGTATGGGACTCAGCATGAAGTTATCATCCTGCCTTTTCTTCTGAGCCCTCCAGAGGTACCCAAGGGGTAACACGAAGCCCCTGGACAGAGATTACTGGTGCCACTGGTCTGAGAGATCCAATCCACATTGAGTTGTACCACAGGTTTCCACTCGATCACAGACATGCCCTTCTCCTCCACTCCCCGTGACAGCTGTGCAGTTTTTACTTTCCCAAATGCACTGAGGCTTAGCTTATTGATTTGTGTCGGGAAGAGGTCAGAGCAGACACCACTAGAAGTGGAAAGCAGTGTCTAGCAGGTGCGGGTGACCAGCTGAGTGATGGGTGCTACAGGAATGCTCACAAGTAAATAATAAATCTGTCTCATCTGTGATGCATGTTTCACAGCAACTAATCCCTTCCCCTCCGCATAGATGCTACTGAAGTACAGTAGCTGGCTATGTGCTCAGCGACAGTGTGTCCCTGAACATAGGATAGCAAAGCAGGGTCCCATCGCACTATCTTGACTTTGAAAAATATTATAGTAGCTTTAAAGCTCTCAGACATTAAGAGATCATTACTCACTGTCTCCTCGGAGCTGATGGAGTCCTTGCCCTACGTGTTCTCCATTTAACAAATGTCACTGTTTTACAACACACTTTGCCGAGGAACAGAGGAATCTTTCAATTCAAACAGAGCTACAATAGATTTAAACAGCCAGGAGTGTCTCATACTTGCTTGGGAGCAACGTGGTTCTGCAGGCTAAACTCAGGGCAGCAACCCCTGAGAGAAACTGTGCTGAACAGAAGGACTTTCTGCTGCAAACCCTGCCTGTCCCTTGAGCCTGTTACATGTGGCTGCACAGCAGACCCAGCAGAAAGGCTGAGATGTGTCCAACATCACGCAGTATGTCTGTAGCAGGATTAGTGCTCACATGCTCCAGCTATTGCCCAGATGAGCAGCATCATACATGATGAGCTCTGGATATTGCAGTCAGGCCTCCATGGTGTCCAAGGTGGGAGGAGAGGCCAGCATGGAGCTGAGAGGGAATTTCCTTTGTGGGCAGCATAAGCTAAACCATGCTGTTGTTTCAACTTGCATGCAGTGGGAGACTGAGTTGACATCAAATCATCATTTCAAACAAATATGAACATTTCCCCTACGGTGACTCAGGAGATAATAGTAATCATGAACCTACATCCCAGTAATGTTGCAAAGGACAATTAATAATTGTACTCCTCATAATACAGAGAAAATGCTATATCATAGCTAAGTATTTTTTCCTAATCTGAACTCAATAAGGATAAAATGGAACAGCAAATCTACAGTATCATAAAAACTTCCATTCCCAGTGCACAATGGATTTAATATCATTGTCTAGAGATAGTATGTGTTCATATTCTTCTGAAATCATCCATTCCTTGTCTATGGTTAATTACTTTATATGAGAGATGCTTGAAAATTATTTCCCCCGTGTGGGAAACTTGGATGAAAACGAGAACATTCTGGTTTGGAATCAAAATTCTAGGTAGAAAACTGCTGGCTATTTTTTCTTTTTCTTCAACTATATAAAGCACTGCATTAAAAGTTTTGAGTTTGCTTTTCTATGGAAAAGTATCAGCTCCCAGTTTTTTTCAAGGAAAGCAGATGCCCTTCATGAGTTGCTTTTTGCCATGTCAAAACTAAAATTTTCTTGGCATGAGGTCTAAGCATGCACTGCACCAGTCTCACTACTACCACAGCTGGCAGTTATCCAAAAGGATTCAGTACCACTGGCAGACACTGGTTTTTAATGCTCTGACACTGCGCCTTGCACCAACCCCCTGGGTTGTGCTCATCGGAACAAGGTCTGTGGAGGGGAGATGAATTTGCAGAATCAGACCCAAGAACAAGGCTACACAATATTTCTGGACGCATCTCCCTGTTCCTTCAGGATTGTGCCAGAGGCAGTTTGGCAGTTCTCAGCACTGGTTTCTGGAACCACAGCTGAAACAAACTTTTTTACCTTTTACCCTAGGACCAACCAACCTTCCCCTGGGCCTTGTCAGAGGCATCCATTTGTGAAATGGCTGTGCAAAAGGGGCACGAAAAAGCAGGAAGAACTTGCATGCTATTCCAGACCTAATGTAATAACAGAGGTGCTGCTCAGTAGAGATGTACTCTATGTCCCTCAATCCCTCCGATATCCCAATTAATACGATTCCATTAACTTCAAAAGGTGTGCTAAGTAGTAATGCTCTGGGCCATTAATTCCAACAACCTCAGCATGCTCTTGCTATGACATTTTCCTTAATTAGTACTATAACCCACCACTTGACTGCAAGCTTCGCAGGTCATTATTCATACAAAGTCCCCCATAAACAGAACTTTGGGTGCTCTCTGCTAGAAACTGCACAAATTGATACATGTTAAAAAAAAAAAAAAGGCATGGGCCACAGGATTTAAAACGTTATAAGAGAAAAGAAATGGGTTTAAAAAGATATTGCCAGAGTTACTGTAACTCTTTGAGCTTCAGTTACCCTCTAGGGCTCTGTTAGGATTCAAAACTGACGGTTTAAGATGTTCTTGAGAGATGCACTGACAAGCAATAGGCTGTAGAAAGTGTCTCTGGGTAGCATTAGTCTGTAGCAAACTCTAGACATCTTGTAAAATCTTTACACGATTAGACCGAGCTGAAAAGAATTTGGTCCCTTGAAAATGAGAAGCAAGGTCCTCATCTACCCTGAATACAGCCCCTGAACTACTCAGATTGTGCTACCAGAAATCAATATGACTTGTGGCTTTGTTTCAGCCTCAGTAGTAACAAGTGGGTTCTTGGGGAGACATCCCTTAGGGGGTATTTGCAATTTAGAATGGGGCAAGTACATGTACCCTGGGAGGAGACCCTGGAAAGAGGAAAAACAGAAACAGTTCCAACTTCCCCATAACTTCTTAGTTTCTGCTGTAATTCATAATAAAGTCTTACAGAAGAGAAATAGGCATAAATGGGACCCAAGAAGATCCCCGAAATACGAAATAGGTGAGAACCACTGATACACAATGAAACGAGAAGCCCAGGCCTGTCTAGCTGCTGTCCAGACCATGTACAAGGTCTTCCACTCTTTGCCTGCAGCAGCAGCAGCCAGAACTCTCATCTTACTACAAAAACACAAACAACTTTCACAGGCCTAAGTAACAGGATACCTAGCTTAACATTAGGATTCCTTACTTGAGGAGTACTAAGTATGAAACCAGTCAGCAAAGCAAATGCCAGTCTAGGCAGTGTTTTCTGAATGAGCCAACTGCAATTAATTTAGAATGGAAAAAGCTGATGATGCCCTGCAACATCCAAGCTCTTGAGATAGGTACATTTTTGCCAGAAGTCTTCCAAGGTCAAGTCCCACTTGCCAAAAGGCCAGATCTCCAGCAAGGCATGCTGGAAAGGTATCAGCACAAGAGGGCAATGATGCCAGTGGGTATGGGCCAGTCACTCAGAAATACATACGCTGATGGAAGGACAGTGGATATTGAGTAAAGACAGTGTCTTTACAGGAAATGTGACCAAAGATGGATGTCATCTCCTTCAAAGATGGTCAGTTTGGGATTGGCTCTAGAAAGCGACAGAGGTTCAGAAGCAGAATGTGTCTTCTAAATGTTGTCTCATTCTCCACCTAGACATGACAAACAGATGTTCCTGGTAACCCCTCTTGTAGCTAAATGAGATAACACAAATGGCTGAGAGATGCCAAAATGTTGTTTCCAGACCACTCATTCCTTGCTTTTCCAGCTGAGACTGCCAAGAAGAAAGGCACTGACTGTCAGTGAGAGTTTCTGAAGGCAACACTGCTCCAGAAAGAATTCAGATGAGACCAAACCACTCATTTTCCCCAGGACTTCATTTTCATAAGCAGGGAAGAAAATGTAATACAACCCTGCAGGCCTTTGACACTGAAGTCTGAAGATCTCAGTCTGATCTCTGTTATACTCATGTTAATCAAGGCCTGCTTGTGCCACAGAGTCAGTGACATTTCACTGCTACGGTATTAATAAGGCCCGAGATATCACCTTCCCTGGCATGCATTCTGAAAGGAGATGGAGGATGCCTTGGTTATAATTTATTGCCCTTTCCCTTATATATATGACTTGGCCAATTGCTAAGAGAAAGGAAGGAAAAGTCCTGAGGTCAAAGGGGAGTTCTATGTTGGTGCAGTAGCTGGAGCAAGTCTTCCCCATATTAGAACAGTAAAATTCACTGGATGAAGAGGTAACTGAGATGAGAAAGGACATCAGTTTCCATCTCCCACCTGCTTGCCACAGGACTTGGGTTTCACATATTACCACTGCAGTGTCCTGCCTTCCCTTCAACTTCCTCCATGACCTTTGAATGACATGAAGGGAACCTAACAATGCCTGGAGTCTGGGTCAGCAATCCTGCTTTTACTGACCCACAGCACACAACCCCAAGGCATAAGCTTACCACCTGTGGGGCATTTGGACTGGGGCAGCATCCACCCCACCCAACTGACACTCTCCCCAGCATCCTTCCCCTTTCCCACCAAGACTCTGACAGCCTCAGTGATTCTGGTCATTCTCCAGCTTTCTGCTAGAAAAATACCTGTTCGAACCAAGCCAAGTGTGATGTTTGATGGAGCATGATGGGTTTTGCAGCCATCAAGGGATCAGTCATAAACATCCATTCCTATTAATGCAGTCACAAGCAGTTGCTCTCAGTAGATATGAAAAGCAATACAAGACAGCAGCCACCAGCAGGTTAAATGAAAAAGAAGCAAAACACATGGGCATAATCCAAATTATTGCTCCAGTCCCAGTGTGTTCAGTGCTTGAAATAGCTCAGACTGCGGTTCAAGCCACAGGATTTCCAAACAGCTCTCTGACCCCTCACACTTCAGGAAGGCTGAGACGGGCTTTTGTGGCTTGACTCTTACTGCCAAGGACTTTTTTCTCAGGGTTGGTACTAATCTGTGAACTGTGCAGCCTGCAGGATCTAAAATCCACTACAAACCCACATAGCTCTCCTTCCAAGTGTGAGGCCCATTTCCAGCAAGGAGGCCATTTAGTGCCCCTCATAATTAAAGTGAAAAGGATGTGCCATGTTTTAAAATTTCCTCTTCCACTGTCTTCTGCTGGGGAGAGGAGAAAAGTGGAAGCATGCGAGGAGTCACTGGCTCTCTTCATTTAATGTGAGACTGAAAGACAGACAGGCAACCCAACACCACCAAGTGGGTCAGACCTCTAACAGCTGATTAAAAGAACCAGCTCCTGGTCAAAATACACTCATAAGCACCAGGAAATTCAGCCTGGATTCAGATGAGGGTGGCAATGGACCAACCATATGATTTTCCACATCACTCTGGAAACACCCTATCTGCTGAGAAGAGTGTCACAAAGCAGAAGTGCCACTTGTTTCAGGCACATACAGCTGGCTCTGGAAGATGTCAGCTCTCATATAAACTAGTCACTATAAAATGGAGAACCCAACACTGAGAAAAAAAAAAAAAGGAGGAAATATGAGAGGCTTTTCTTGGTTCATGACTGGAACAGCTACTGTCATTTAAATTTTATTAGGAAAGATTAAAAGAAGCCTTGGAGTGAAGTTGCTGTGATGAAGTGGTCCCAAGGTCTCTATAACTGTGATTGGCACCATACTGATGTGTCAGGCTGACAAAGTTATGATAGTTATTACACTGGCCCTAAAACAGACCCTTCAGCCTGAGGCAAAATAGTAAAAAATGGGAAAGAAATGTCCAGAAAGCATGAAATCTCAATCTAGTTGGGCACAGAGATACACATTTACCTCAGCTTTTTATTTTTTTGGAGGTGATGTGGAATAGACAGTCAATACTGCCAAATCCATACATGGATAACTCTTCTCATGTATGTCTTTGTAGCCTGGCCTGTAAGTGAGGCTTAATGCACGTCCAGTCCGTGCCTGTCCTCCCCCTATGGAAGTGAGGCTCCGGGGACACAGTAGGGAGATGCTGAGAAACCTCCCGTCAGTTCAAGACAGCACCTGCCTTGCTCATACTGGCTGTTTCTGACCCCCCCAAAACTGGTCAATGAGTCAGGCTTAGCACTCGCTAAGCAGGGCCCCTGGTTTTATACCCATCTTCACCCTCAGAGATAGGTAAGGAAGCAACAAAGGGTCCCTGGGTTTGTGCCATCACTCTGAACCTCTCTGGAGAGAGCTGTCACCTGGAAGTCACAAATGCCTATCTCCACATCACCAGCCCTCACAGTACAACTGTAAAAATCTCAATTTCTGCAGGCTGCTGCCTTTGAAATCTCTGCCTGCCCTCAAGATACCTTTTGATGCATGCAACCTACTCACTGACTGCATTACACCATACACCAAGCGTTATCTCTGGCCTCAGGAGATACTGACTGCATAAGCACAGCTAACAAACAGAAGCATAATGAGCCCTTCTCACCACCCCAAAGTTGAAGGTGAGATCCCTTTTTAATAATAGGGTATTTGGAAGGATTTATAGGCTCTGGTTGTCTCAATATACGAACGACAGTATCAATCAGAGCCAGACAGCAGAGGAGGAATGCAATATACCTGCTAGGTGAGGGGAATGCTGATGTAAGGCACAGGCAGCAAGGACTGTGACTGGTAGCAGCTGAGGTTTGTGCCTGTACCTTCCCGCCTGGCAAGAGGCATGGTAGCTAGCAGTAAATATGAATGAAAAACTGCAGTCTGCATCCCAAGCATGCTTGGCTTGTATTTTAGGACAGACTAAGCCCCTTTTTTTCCATTCCTTCCTGTCTCAGGACCTCACAGGCCAAAGAAGAGGCTTCTTCCAGGTCTATTTGCACCCCACAGCCCCTCACTGCTGCAGAGGTGGTAGATGCAGAGAGCAGATCATTGCTAACTGAAAGCACTATGGTTCCTCTACCAATTTAAAGGCCAAATACACCAAACAAAATCAATCTTTTTTCTTGTTCAGAGGCTGGAAAAACAGAGAAATTGAGTAGCAATAGCTGCATTATTGAAAGACACATTGAGGAAAGAACAGTGCTTAGAGGCAACCAAAGACAGGTGAGCAGATGATAATCCCATGTTGCAGTAAGCACATCCTGAACAATACTGCATTTGAATTCAGACTGGGGCACTAGGTTACGTGCCAGTGGAGTCACTGTTCATCTCCACAGTTCATCTATGCTGGTCCACCACCCTTTCCGTGACTACATATGAGAGGGCAATAGCTGTAATACCAGCGCAGAAGATACTGTACAAGAACAAGGCAGATGATACTCTGAGAAGGGGCACAAGGTTGGAGAGATTGTTTGTTTTCACAGCGTTTGATCTGCAGAGCCAAAGCAGAAAGGGAGTCTTCTCATCCAGTTGGATTATTTTAATTCAGATTCACACAGAGAGATCTGTTTACCTTGAGCAGGTCAGCGGTTCAGCTTGCTCTGTGCTCACCTAGTTATTTAACAGATAATACCTAATGCAGTTTGAAAGGAAACTTATGCTCATGTATTTTCAAAGCTTTCCAGCAAGTCCTCTGAGCAATTCTCCCAATTCAGAAGTTCTCTGTAAATTAGAGAAACTTATTGAGTTAGAATTTAATTGTCCCATTCCGTTAGCTACTGCACACATGTGAACACATTGTACAGTAAATCTTGCTGCTCTACCAAAACAAGTACTGGGTAGGAAATGGGTTCCCAACCCACAGAGATTTTTGCAACTTTGAAAAATCCCACTTTAGAACAAAATTAGGGCCTCCCAAATCCTTCTGAAAATAAACGGAGGTGTATCCCAGTGGCTAGGGACTATCACATGAGACAGGGTGAGACTCTTCAAGCCCAGGGTGACTTCTCAGCAGGTCTCCAGCAAGCAGGCTACAGGGCATGCCAGGACTTCTGCCTCTGGAGCTTCTTTGCACCCCATAAATATCACAGCTTCAACCAAACAGTAACTTGAACCCAGGTTCTAATGAATATTTATTTTCTACAAAGTGGAAGTTTCAACAGTTGATAAGTTATAAAATCTTGCCCCAAAATACCCCTGAACCTGGTACCTGAAGTTGGGATACATTCACCCGAGCTCACATTCAGCAGTCTCTCACATCTCCTAGCTGCCCAGATGAGTGCTGCACTTCCATGCTACACACTGTAATACAGCATGCAATCGTTTCTCTGTATGTCCTTGATCCAAGTAGAGTTTAATCAAAACCACCTTCTTTTTGAAAAGTATTTTCTGAGCAAAACTATTTCACTGAAATATTTTCAGCCATTTCAAGCACAACAGCTCAAACCCATTTGTTGCATTGTGCATGCTCTGCAATTGAGCAGATCAACGGGCAACCTTTGCTTTTGTTGCTAGCTACAGTAGAAACCTTTGCTGTTGCAGACACTCCCTTCTTTCTGTGTGCTTTTAACACTCCTGCCTCCAGCTTCTCTTTGGTTTCACGCACTTTGCAGATACACTTGTGAGCAAAGTCAGCATCCCATTCAAGGGACAGATAAGGCAGAACAAAAAGAGGGATGAAAATACACCTCTCTCACAGAAGGGAAAGCTGAAGTATCTGTGGTTCTGCAGGGAAAACTGAGCAAGGAACAAAGACCCTCATTTTCATTTCCTAACAGCCTCTGTGAAATGCAGCCCCAGAAAGCCAGCTCATACTGTGAGCAATTGGGCTAACACAGCAAAGTCCCAAACGGCACAGGACTGAGCATGCCCCCCTGTATTCTGCAAACTGCAGCTGATTAATTCTTTCCACACATCCCGCTCCATCGTCCCTCCCAGCACAAGAGAGCCTGCACAGCACTTCCCCTGTAACCCGCGCACGCCTAGCCAGAGCTGGCGGCCGGGATTTAGCTTTGCTTTCAGTGCCACTGCATGGCCAGCCCGGGGACCGGCATGTGTTCCACTAACCTCGCAGCTGCCTACTGCAGCAGTGGTGTTACAGATGTACTGTCCAACTTCCAGAGCTCATCGTGAGCCACTGATCCGTCAGGGTCATAAAGGAGCACACAGGAGAGACTCTTTCTTCAAGGACATCCACAATTTAATAGATAATCCAGGCTTTGAAGATAATGTTGTACATGTTTTCCAGACATCTTACCACTTTTGACCATAACTGATCAAGTCCTTACAGAAGGATACCTCAATTTCTCCATTAGCACACTTAAGTATCTTACAACCCATCCAGCCTAGGAGCTCTCAGATACAGCCACCAGTTTCAAATAGTTTTTTTTTCTCTAAATTGCTATCACTCCTTTGTGTTCTTCACCAAGGTGCAAGCCAAAGCCTTCCTGCACGTGAGAGCAGCAGCAAACCGCAACTCTGACGTAAGAAAAATGTCAGGGAGTCCTCTCATCAGCCCAGGTTTATAATGATGAGGACCTAGAGCTCTGGGTGATGGCTGACCAGAAAATGGATCATAACCCATAAAAAAGTTTGACCTCAGACAGTTTGAGGCTTTTTTCAGGCTTTTTCAGGAACTCTGAGCCACTCCCTCCTCCAGGTCACACTAAATGTTTCCTTTTCCTCCCTAGAAATTGCAGTGATTTAAGGAAACACCACTTCCAACAAAATGTGTCACATTTTATGCCAGAACAAAACCCTCCTTGGAAAAGTTCTCCCTCTTCATTTTTGGCCCAAACAGTGCACTGAACTCAGTCCATATTCCCAAATGAATTCATTCTGCAAAACTGTATTTTTCAGTGAATTAAGTATTCCACAAAAGGCATTTCCCCCCGTGCTGATGACTTTACCATTTTTTTCTTTTATGTGTTAAGTAATCAAAGGTAACTAAGCAAGAACAAAACACTCCTTTACTTTATCGCTATGCAAGCAATTCCACACCCGACCACTTTTTCATGTCAGATACAGGCTACTGAGATTTTCAGAGACATGAAGTTCCTCCAGAAAGAGGAAATGTCTTCCCCACAGTCACACCGAGCCAATGGCAAGGCAAAAGAGAGCTCTTGTGTTGCAACTCTCTGCTTGAACCACAAAATATCCTTGCGAGGAAGAGATTTATTTCTACAGTTTCCTGATTTGGAACAGAAGCACCACCACAGGGGTTACTCGCAGAAATATCAGAGTCGTGCCTAAAAGCACCAGATAGACAACAATTGCATTGTGTGAGATGTCATCCCCACATGTAGTGAGAGACAGGCCTTGGAGCAAAGGGCTTGCAGTCTGTGAAGACAGTTGAAGGATGGGATGGGAAGTGTTAGTCCCTTTCACATGCAGAGAGAAACAATGATTCCAGGGCATTTACTCTGAATTCCCAGAGCAGCAGACCAGCAGCTTATCTAGGCCAGACTCTCTTCCTTAATGTTAGCCAAGAAACCACAATTCGTCTCTGCAAACCTCCCATTTCTCACTGGTTACTACTGAGACTTTCTTCATTGTCTCTCTCAATGACAACTGACTCCCTCCATGCAGAGTGGCAGCGATCAGGGCAAGGATGTGCAGATGAGATTCCTTTTTGATCCTATGATAAAAAAAAAAACATAGACAGCTCTTAATGCTGACCCTGCATGAACTGAAAGAACAAGGTACAGCTCTGTGAAATCTCAGCATCATTGTTAAATTCTCTTTCCCAGAATCCCACGTTCAGTCAATGCTTAGCAATGACTGAACATTATGCCCTCCTCCTTGGAGGGACACCAAGGCAAATAGGGGCAAATAAGAAGACCTGTATTTCACATCTCCCCAGACTCTATGGGCATGCCTGCATAGACAGGCACAGATCCACCATCCCACCAGTTCCAACTGCCTGTTGCAAGCCAAACACCACCTGGAAATACGTAGCACAGGCAGTGCAGCACAGCACATGTCCACCACCTTCATCCAGGCAAAGCGCCATTCCCTTGGCTTCTTGATGCAAATAAGATTTGTACATTTTCTTTCCTGCTTTTGTATAATTAGCATCCTGCTGGATGCAGCAAGTCTTGAGAAGTCCCACGGACAAGGGGACCCTAAGGCACATTGCCACACAAGCACTCGGCAATCCGCAGCCAGCAGTAGCTGGTGAGAAATTGGTACCACACTGGTTTCTATGCCCTTCAACTGAGATGTTTGACACACACAGGTTGATAAAGGGTTATAAGGTTAACAAGCAAGAAAAGGGAGGGGAGAACAAATCCAAACCACAGCACACTGAGTGCTTTTTTGGCCGTCTGCCTTACTGCTGACAGTAGCAAGGAGGGGTTCCCAGGCTGAGATAACCTTGTTGCTCCAGCTGCTCCGGAGTCACGTTTTCACCTGGGCTCTACCCATGCCATCAACTGTACTTTGAGCTTTCCCTCCCAGCTCCGGTGCAGGTGTTCCATCCCACTGCCGAGGGTCTGGGGCGGCTCCGGGGCGCTCAGAGAGACAGGGTTCTCCTCACGGCGGTGGCGACGGAAGAGGCCAGAGAGCCCCGACAGGTCCTCACCGGTGATCCCTGCGCCCCCAGCCCCAAGGGCCGGCTCCCTTCCAGGCCTCTACAACCGCCCCTTCGCTCCCCATCCTCACTGCTCCCCCAGCTGCATTCCCCGGCGCTCCCCAGCTCGTGCGCCGGAGCCCAGAAGATGGCGCCGGCCCCTCAACCATTGCCGCCCGCTGTGCAGGCTGCGGGGGGCTGGCATCTGCGGGGCGCCGAGATAAAACACGATAGAGAAACCCACCCTGTCCCCCAGGGTAGCCATTAAACACACCAGCCCGTTGCCATGCCCGTAGGGGAACGGGAGCTGTCCGCCGCGGTGCGCGGGACGTGAATCCGCCGATGCTGCTGGCAATGGGGGGCTGTTCCGGCCCTTTGCCGCTGCTCCTTGCCCGCCTTCAGAGCCCCAGCAAGAGCTAGAGAGACCCGGGCAGCGCTTCAGGCCACCGCCGACCCCTCCCGGGGGCGGCCGCTTCCATCCCGGCCTGGCCTGGCCAGAGCTCCCGGTCCCGGGGGGCACAGGACGGGGGGAGACGGGAAGGTAGCGGGTCAGCCGTGGGAGGGCAAAGACGAGTTTTTGTTATGGCAGCTTCCAGCAGGCAGGATTAAACCATGGCCTGCGGAGAGCAGGACACTCACTGCCTACAGAACCCGTTTTTCGTCAGGAGGCAGGGCAGCGCCTGGAACCAGTGGTGAAGCAGCCTGTGAACGCCCAGGCCTGGACCTGCGGCCAGGAGCGTGTTTATCTTTCCTTTGAGCCGGGCTGTAGAGCAGCAATGCGTTCTCCTGGCGCTTTCCTCAGCCGTCACTACCTTTAAATCGCCGCTGAGCGATTGCCAAGCACCTCCGGTGCCAGCCTGGTGCTCTCTGGCTGCGGCAGGAGTTCCGTGGGGGAAGGCTTGACATGATAGCTGGGACTAGGTGCTTGCAACAGACCTGTTGAAACACAGGCGAAAATACTTACTTATAAGCAACAAAAATGCAGCACAAAGTCTTTTTATTTTCTTTTCCTTTTTTTTTTTTTAATGGCTCGTTCTGTGGAAATTTTTTATTACGTCCTTGTTGGGATAGCGATCCTTGAGATGCATGACAGTCTCTGGTGGGACTGAGGAAGGAAATAGCTCCCTTCAGGAGTTACTGTCATCTCATCCGTATGTAGACATACACATATAAATCAACAGTGCAGCCTGACTTGCAGCAGTGGCAAACAGCATCACAAGATGAACTGAAACATCAAAAGTGCTTTTAAAGAGGGAGTCAGAAATCCCAAACAGGCGTTTTTCAAAGACAACAAAACTCTGGGCTTGGTCTGGCACCTGGCCTGAGTGCCAAGGCACATTTTCCCTGCTGGAGGAGCAAGGCAGAGGGAAGTTGCTGAGAGGGAGAAGCAGGGTAGCAAAGCTCACTGGCATGGCCATGTGGGGCCCAACGGTGAACCGAGCCCACCAGATACAGGGTACATGCAGCTGCCATCTGCGTGTT
>JANHGB010048327.1:0-10797 GCA_026283785.1 Coracopsis vasa
CTGCCCCATCCCTGGCAGTGTTCAAGGCCAGGTTGGACACAGGGGCTTGGAGCACCCTGCTCTGGTGGAAGGTGTCCACTGGGGGGTGGAATTGGATGAGCTTTAAGGTCCCTTCCAACCCAAACCATTTGGTGATTGTATAGTCCTATGAAGACGAAAGAAACAAAAGTAGGAGCTGATCTCAAGCAACAAAACTCTGAGAATCAGGTTTTTTAAGTCATTCAGGGTGTGTTTGACATCCATTTTTGACAGCGCACAATGTACATATTCTCACTGCATCTAACAAACGCCCTGGACATGAAGATGCTCACATATGTGCTCAAGACACAGAAGGAAGCAGAAGTGACTTTGATGTTCCCTTGCTGCATTGGGAAGCAGATGAGAGCGAGGAGCTAAGACCAGGAACTGACTTCAGTGTGGGTTTTACTCCCCACTAAACAACCTGAGTTCCTAGATCTTTAGGAAGAAAAATAATAGCATCTTTCTGATAGATACTGCCCATCACCAAACCACAGCACAGACTACGCAGACCACTGGTCTGAGGCAGTGCAACCCATCCTACAAACGTATTCATCCCCATGGCACCGTTCCCGTTCATCCCTCTCCCTTCCCTCCATGCACAGACTTTAGCAAGGGACCAGAGGAGGGAGAAGCAGGTCAGAGCCTGACAGATGCTTGTATTCCCTGGGGGTAGATCTGTAGGACACACAATCAGTGCCCATGCATTGGAATCACAAGTGAGGACCTTATGCTGTGCCCTGTTGCGTGCCCACCTCCCCTCCAGCCTGCTGCTGCATTTTCACCTTCCAGCAGCCTGGAGCACCCGTTCCTTGCTCCAGGAGGGAGGGAGGCAGGAATTTGGGCTGATCTGTTTGCCCAGCTGAGCAGAGAACAGCGCCCAAAGGAAAGATCCTCCACAGGGCAGGGAGAGCAAAGCTGGGACCTCACAGTACAAGAGAGCATCTTCCTAGGGAGGGAAAGGGGGGAGACGAGGAACGGTCCCGTATCTGCTGGGCTACTCCTGCCTGGAAGGACGTCGGGAAACTTATTTTAAGCCTTTAAGGTCACGGTGACATTTTTCCACCGGAGCAGAGAAGAGAATAACCTGCAGGTGGAGGAGGGGAAGGAAGAGGGAAATGAGAGTTCACATTCAAACTCTTTCTTCGCTCTCAGCTCTGGCCTTTAGAGCAGCCAGTGGAGGTCAGGTGAGGTTAAAGTTCTGCTGCTCTTGAAGTACAAAAGGACCAGGCTTTGGCACGGGGGAGCACAGTGCAAGCACGGCTTGGCAGGGCTGATATTGAGGGCTGAAGCGTGCACAGTGGTTGATGGTGAATACATCTGTGCGAGCCACACGTCCAGCTCAAATCGGTTCCAGTCTAACAGGACAGGAGGAGCAGACCCCATCCACCTCCCTCTGCTGCGCTGCCTCCACCTCCTTCATACAGAGCAAGCTTGGTGGTTTCCATAGCTGGAGCTGCAATCAAACAGCTTGCTAGCGCCTTAGACTGCAAGCCAAGGCAACAAGGCTTTCCTCTCCTCCTGCTCCTGCCATGAGATTAAATCACAGGAAGATGCTATGACCTTTAACTACTTCCTCTCAGTGTCCCAGGCCAAGTGGCACATTCTTATTCTGTGGCTATGTTGGGACAGGGGCTGGGAAAGCAGGATGCTTTAGGAGACCTCAATGTAAACTATTAGCTGGGAAATCCTGCTGCTTTTGTTACTCAACATGTCATAATATCCTCTGGCTTCAAGAAGGGTTGGCGGCGGTGGGGGAGGAGTTCCCTCTGCCTGGGGACACAGCAGCTCCTGCTCAGGCTTGGTCCTTTGGACCAACACGTACAACACTGCTGCTACCGCTGCATCCCCCCTTGGCCAAGCATCCCCCATCACCATAGAGCCCCCATGGTCCCACAAAGGCTGGTTTAATGCTACAGTCCATCAGATTAACCTGAACTGCTCTTTCTGATGCCACGGGGCTCCCTGCTCCTCATCCCAGCCCTCAGGTCAATGCTGAAGCAAACCTCTTCCTGATTTGCTTGGGGGAAGAAGGGAAAGACACAAATGCAATTTTCACCTTCCCACATGCATGATTTTCTGGATATAATAACAATAGAGTTTGCCATAATAAACTGACACTGGTGAGAGATGCAGCATCCATATATCACTTGCATACCTGTCCTAGGATAGGCCTGGAGGCTTCAGATGCTTCTAGATGAAGTCAATCAGCCAGCCCAGAGGAGCTGTAGCATTCGCCCCAGCCAGCCAACATGTTAAATTGCAGCTTGGTCTGTTTGCCCTCAAATTCTAGAGCATATTTACACAAAGTGTTCAAGAAGATCCCTTTTATCCCAATCACAAGACTCAGCACTGATTGTTCCAGGATTTAGAGGAAGAAATCCCTGCCCTTGCAGCATGACTGCGCAGACTGCAGCAGCTCGCTGAAGCCTCTCTCTGTCCCTTGTCCTTGGAGGATGGGGACAGGGCAGGTCAGTGCTCAGATAAAGGTGCCAGAGAGCAGCATGACGTGCCTGTTACTGCAGGCAAGAAGGAACACGGCTGAAGACAACCCTAAAGGAGACCTTTAAGAACACCAGACTATCCCTAGAAATACGAACTACCGGACCAGGGCAGAATAAGGTTACAGAGGAGCACGTTTGCTGATTCTCTTTAAGCTTTCCTTGTGCTCCATACTGCTATGGGCAAGCTCTCATTTGCCAGGTGCCAAATAAACCCAAGGCAGGGGGTGGCTGCAATGTGAAGGGGTGAATGAAGCTGCAAGAGGTTGTAAAACTCGGAAGTGCTCAATGTGCCGGAGATGCTACATTGATAGAACTGGGTTTGGTATTGGAAAGCTCTGCTTGCTGCTATTCTGCATTCAGACTGCAAGAACCAGCATTTAAACAAACTCCAGGCCTTGAAGCAATGTCTGTCCAGTTCAGTTTAGGATTCTCCCCTGGAGATGCTTGTCAATGTATTCACCAAAGGGAGAATCAGAGGAATGCTGGTAAAACTGAACAAGGACCTGAAAAGGCAGAGAGCGCTGCTCAGCCTGAGCTATAGTAGGACTTTAAGAAGTCAAGTCCATTTGGTTCCTCTCCTTTCTTTCCCATTATTGCATTTCATGGACTTCAGCTGGGGGAAGCTCCACGTACCGGTTTGAGAACTGGTTCGGAAGCTGGACGACCTCCGTGATGGCTTCAGGGTTCCTCTTGGCGATGCCACACATGTCCAGTTTGCTGTAGCACTCCTCTTGCACCTCGGAGATCATCCTTTGGAACGTGGAGCACCTCCGGATGGCCAGGAACACCTTGGACGTAACCCCGTTTGCGATGCATTTCAGGCTTTCTTTCACGAAAGCTTTTCCCTGGAAACAGAAGAAAAACCTTTAAACTACACCAGATTTCATAGCTAGGGATGTATGGAGATACTCCACTGTGCCTGGCTGCTATTGGGTACCCCTGCTGCACTTGTAGACTTGCTGGAGGTCCCTTACCAGGCAGGGCAGGGAACTGGACCCCAAAAGCCCAAGGATGCTGTGGCTGCCCCATCCCTGGCAGTGTTCAAGGCCAGGCTGGAGCAATCTGCTCTAGTGGAAGGTGTCCCTGCCCGTGGTTGGAACTGGATGAGCTTTCAGGTCCTTCCCAACCCAAACCATTTCATGAGTCTGTGATAATTATTGCATCGTTATCATCCATAGCAGTTTCAGTTGGGACACAGAAGTCCAGAGAGGACAGATGTTCCCAAAACAGTTAGGCAACGGAAGTCATTGCATGAAGAGACCTAAGAGTGCCAGCACCAGGGATGGGCCAATCCTGTCCTATGGGATGAGGCTGGACCGCTCATCCCACACCAGCAACTGAACGCGTTTGGTTCACCGAGACCTCAGGATGCTTTAAGAGCTTCTAAGGTTTGCCCTTGGGAGCGAGAGCACACATTGGGAAGAAAGCAGAAAGGAAGAGGGCCCCTGGGAGCCACAGTCCCTATGATATTATCCTATTTACCCCACTGCGAGCTACTGCAGCCCTGGAGAGGCTGATGCGGCCGCGCATTCCCAGGCCCAAAGACTCCCAACTCAAACCCCAGCCCCGTGCCAGGTCACACAGTCAGGAGCTTTACTTTGTTAGGAGAACGTTTCGGTTTCCTCCTGCAGAGGAAGCTGAGCTCTCCGCCCCACGGAGCGCGCCCTGCCAAGGGCTCACACACAGCGCACGGGACGTGGAAAATGAGCTGGACAAAACAGCCCCGAAGGATGCGCTGGTAGCCAAAAACCAAACTGAGGGCTCAGAGGAGGAGCCGAGCAGCAGGAAGGGCTGCAGAAAGGAAGGGTTAAGCCTGCATAGACCCCAGCCCCAGGAGAACACACAGGTTAAGGTGTAACGGGTTATGTATTATGTATTATGTCCCCTTTATACCGTACCTGAGTGTCGAATTTAGCAGCGCTGTACAGGAAGGACTTGCAGATGTCATACATGCCATCCGTGTCACACGTGGAGTTCTCCAGGCAGGCAAAGGCCCCGCAGCCCACCTGAAGGGCACTGTTCAGGCAGCGAACCACCTCTGCTGCGGAGAGAGGAACAGGCACAACGTGATGCACGCACCCGATGCCATCAACCCCTTATCCAGTGCTAAGCAGGTCATGCTCAATGCTGCCAAGCATCAGCCTGATTGCTTTGAAAGGCTGGAGGAAGAGATGAAGAAAATAGCATAAAGGCATTGCTAAAGGGGGTTATTAACTGAAGATCACCACCAAATTGAGGGATGGAAACTGCAACTACCAACATCTTCCATCAGTTATGTACAGATTAACAGAGAGGCAACACCTGACAGAGTCTCAATGGAGACTCACAGGTCCATCCCAAGCTAACTCTGACTGTATACGTCCATTCAGACTCCCTCTAAAGAAGGCAGAAGTGATGAGGATGGGCCCATGAAGAGCCCTGAGTGGTGAGGTCTTCTCCACAGTCTTAGACCAAAGGGAGGTAGGAGCAGCTTGGCAGCACCCGGTTCACAAACCTCCTTTAGAAATGAGACCGAAGTGATGGCAACTGCCAATAAACCAGCATGAAACGTGCACTTCAGGTGAGGAAGTGCTGGGGTTGTGGCCCTGGAGGTATCTAAAAAGCATAAAGAAGCTAAAACCAAGATCTTAGTTTGTGTGTCAACCAGCGGTACAAAGGACTTGAATGAGCAGCTTAACACTAACCTGGTACCCAGCAGCTCGCAAGCACAGCCTGGAAGGGTCGCATCGCTGAAGATGCACAGAGAGAAGGGGCATTTGGGCAGGAAAAGTTAAAGGTAATGAAGCTGACCATGTACAATCTACCCCCTTGAGGCAGTGGTTAGTCTGGACGGGAGGGTGTCCATGTCACCCTGGCCTTTTTAGTGCAGCTATTATGCATTTTAACAATGAATCAGCAGTATTGCCACATGATTGCCCTGAACTGAGGAGGGATTAACCTTTTTTGGGAAGCTGAACATCTGTGCCCTGATGTGCAAGGCACAGTCATGACTTCAGCAGCTCACGTTACCAGGCATTCTTTAGGAAGCAATGCAAAGCCAGCGTCTCCCATCGCGATCCGAGGTGTGGGAAAAGTGAGGGTTTGCATTCAGTGGCAGAGAACACACCTCCCTGAGAGCTAAGTTGTAGCCTAAAGACACATCCAGGCAGCCGGGAGCTGCACGGAACGCAGGAGAAAATACAAAGCATTTTAAGGATCACCCCATTAACCCCTCCTCATGCTCCACTCCTGCTTACGTGCCTGAAGGGAGAAATATTGAGTCAGCTCATCCTCTTCCCCAGTTCACAACCTCCCCATCGCCCAAGCCATGCCCATAATTAGGTTTCCACAGGTTCAAATTAGAACTTTGCTTGCAGCAGACTTTGTCTGCATTAAGCTTTTATTGTTTTAGGCACGGTGCAATAGTGAGACCCTATGTTTCTATAGCAACCAAATACAAAAGGAAATTGAGCAAACACCCTAGGATAATGCTGCAGAGCCTTGCAGAGCTAAAATAAGCTCCAAATTAAGAGACCTAATATCTTTTCTGTATAGTAGGAGACAGCTCCTTAACCCCCATTGTTCAAGACAATGTGTCCAACTTATCTTAAGCATCTCCAGTGCACAAAGTGGAGCCATCCAGAGCTGACTCGCCAGCAATTTTTCTCTCCATTGTAAAAGCAAGTTTGTCAAATCTCACCATCGGGTTTGGTTTATGGCACCATGGAACTGATGGCAACCAGGCTTCGGGAAGGAACGCTAGCAAGGGACAGTTTCTAGGTTACTGCATTCTTCCAAGTCGCCTTTCTCCCTGCCCCTCTCCGAATAGGCAGATGTTTGGCAGAACAATGGTGCCGTCAAATTGCCACCGATTTTTATCAACTTCCTCAAAAGCAAGGAATTTAACACCAAAGTACGGCTGCAATGGGAGAAGAGAGAAAGAGCCATGCAAGCAGGGGAGGGAAAAGTACATGGAACTCATTTAGGGGCTGGGGGAGGAGGAGAGAGAATGGATTGCATCCTGCAAGCAGCTCACACACCGGTCCCCTGCCCCAGCTCCTGAAAGGAGAAGATTCCTTCTCCAGCTATGCACCAATATCCTCCTGATTCAGCCCCTTAAATTCACATTGCTTCCTACCAGCCATTAAGTTTATAAGCAAAAAAAAAAAAGAGAAAAAGAAAAAAAGAAAAAAGGGAAATAAAAAGAAAAGAAAGGAAAAAAAATCATCAGCAGAGAGATCTGAGACAGTTCAACACGTCAGGGTTCAGGCTCAAAGCCCTCCTTGCTGGGTGTTACCTGAGTTCTGGGCTGCAACCCTGGGTTTCCTGGGGCTCACAGAGTCATTCTGTTCAGCTTCATAGGATGCGGATGCCCTGATCACCAGCAGCAGGAGAAAGCCAGACTTTAGGAGCATTCTCTGACAAGTTTCCGCTAAGTGTGGTTTTTTTGGGGGTGGGATTTTAGGTTTTGGGTTTTTTTTCTCTATGGGTGTATGTGTGTATCCCTCTCTCTTCTTCCACTTCGGCTCGAGCAAAGATGTGGATCTGGATACGCGCTCCCAGGCAGAGGCAGCAAGGAGTCCGCTGCGGCTCAGGGACGTGCTGCAGCCCGGCTCTCTCTGGCCCCTCTGGCTCCTGCTCGCTGGGGGACCAGGAGCGGTGCCGAGGGCTTTTATAGCCGCCCTTATCGGTCCCCCCGCGGGCTGCGGAGCCAATGGGGAGGCGCTGGGCAGAGCCAATGGCAGAGTGGACTCATTCAAGCCCCAGAAAACTGCAACTTCACAGGAAGAATATTTTCCAGCCAATTAAAAGTACCTGCCAAGCAACAATAACCCCCGAGTCAATCGGTGGTGGGAAAGGGGGGGGGGGGAACGGGACGACTTCCTATGGATAATTGAGCGCGAGGAAATGACAGCGCAGCCCGAAGTCTTCCCCCACCCCACGGAGCAGATCACCTGCCCTTTAACAAGAGATTTTCCCACCCATCTGCAGCTATTCCAGCCCCCGGGAAGGGGGATTCGCATGGGGCTGGCACCGAGCCCCCGCGCAGTGGGGCAGCTCCGTGCCTGCCCCTGGCCCCCCGGAAAGGCAAAGGGGACGTACCTGTGTGCGTGCAGACGGGAGGCATCGCCTCTTGGCTGCCAAAGCACGTGTGCACAGCCCTGAACCCACGTCCAAACACACTACACCTCACGTAGGCACATGCAAATACCCTCTCGGTGCCTAAAACCTTGTTCCTCACACACCACACTCCTTATCTTCCCCTTCCCTTAACAAAACCATGCTTCCATACCCTGGGTTTCAATGGATTTTGCTGCTTCTTATTCCCAGTGAACCTCAGGAACCAACTTTTTAGGTGTTTGGTGGTTTTCCTCCTTCCAACCCCCCCCCAATTCAATCCTGGTTTTCAGATTCCATAACGGGAGGAGGCACCCTAACGCTTGATTCAATCTTCATTTTAATAGGCACATAATGAGGATTAACACAGTAGAGAACTGATTCGCTTCTATATCAGAGACAATTTAAGGCTCTGAGCAGTTAGGGGATGAAAGTCTAAGCAGTAGTATTAAGCCTTAGAGCTGAAAGGGAATTGGGAAGGTGCACACAGAAAGGAGATTTATAGATAAAAAGTTACAAGTTCCTGCAGCTTAGAATAAGGCAAAAGAGTTCAAAATCGTGTATTACGGATCAGAGACAAGAGAGCTGCTTTGGGATCTTGATCTCACTCAGCCATCCCCATGATCTTCTCTACTGAAGGAGAAATACTCCTGTCCCTGTGGTGCCAGGCAAGGAAACGCAGCTTGAACAGATTCCCACATCCATCCACATGCACAAGGTCCGTTTGGATGAACCATTCCTACAAACCTCATGGAAGTGGAGGCACAAATCCCCCTCATCCCATGGGAATCATTCCGGTTTATGGGCAGCTAAACTTTAAACTCAATAAGGAAGCAATTTAAAGAGAACACAAGTAGCCTCTTCCTTAGTGGAGCTCCAGAAGCAGTGCCCACTCCTTTACCTCATCCCTGTCTTCCTTTTGCCTTGGTTTGACAGCAATGGGACCACTCTGGCTCCTCACCCCATCCCTGAGCTCTGAAGGCTTCCAAAGAGGAGCCGCCAGCCCCATTCCTGTTGGCATAGCTGGTGTCAGCTTCAACTGGAACAGGAACAGGAGTGAGGTTGTGCTCCCGCCTTGGGATCAAAACAACAGCTGTGCCAGATGTTCCCAAAGCACCGAAACAGGAGGGATTCGGCTTTCAACCGGGCTCAGTGACACTGAGCCAGCTGCATTGAGGAAAAGGAGCCATTAAAAAGGACACGGGAGGGGAGCAGCCCTCCAAAAGCGCTCTGCTTTCTCTCCTGAAAAGGATGGGTCCGGTTTGCAAGGGAGAATAATCCCCAAAGGCTTGATTCCGACTAAACCCAAAGCAACGCCGCCATTGACTCCAATGGGAGATGAACCACCCTTCTATCCGAGTCCTATCTGGAGTGGAAGCATCGCATATTCCACAAAACTGCATTTCCACCTCCGAGCCCGATTCCCCCACCCCAAGGTGAACATTCCTCCTGCTCGGCTCTTTTCAATGTCTCAAGCTGAACTATAAGTAGTTTGCAAACCAAACCAGGTTGCCCTGGCCCTTCGAGCACATCTGCATCCTAATCCGAGTCCAAGTGGAAGGCAAGATCAGTAGCAAGTAGCTCCTATAGATACTACAATCCTTCCAGAGCATTATTCCAGGGCTGATTTACTCCCTTATGGATATACTCAGCATTTGTACCTGCTTCATGCTTTCCAAGTAACCAGTTTCAATTCCCAACAGCAACAACAGGAGATAACTGTAAGAGGAGGCTCAGTCTGGTAACAGGAAGGGGCACTACAGCACAGTGTGATGTATTGGATCAGGACACATCCAAACGTTACAACATCAGACTTCAGGTCTCCAGAAAGACTCTGGGAAGGAAAGGAAGTGGGAAATGACTTCAGGAGTGATGGACCCACACTGAGGTGCTCTCAAATTTGGCAGGAAACGTGTACGAGCTGACTTCTGCCTGAGACATTGGAGTCCTTCGGTACCCGAGCCTATTTCCATTACTCACTTTGCATAATGAAGGCATCAGGAACTGCGCAATCCCCCTGTAACTTCCACCCTGCACTCCGTGTGATGGCAGAGGAAAACAGAACAGCACAGGAGTCATTGGACTGCTTAAAGATTGCTGGTTTGCCCATTCCAAGGGCTTGTTTTAGTGGGAACAGGACACAAGAACACCCATTAAGGGATAAGCTTTTCCCTAAAAACCTTCCTTCCTCCTGTTATCAGTTAATAAGAGGCCTATGCCATAGGGATCTCATCAGAAGAGCAAAAATCCCCCTCCAAAACTAAGTTCCATTATTTGCTACTAAAGGCTCAGCATAACCCGCTGGAATAGTTTTCCCTGTAGCTTCCCTCACAGGATAAACGCTGCCCTCAAGTAGAAGGGTTTGTTTCCTGGCTGATCCGTGCAAAGAGCAAAAAGAAAGGCACTGTTAGTGAACCATCCCCTTCTTTCCACCGCCATTCAAAAGAGCCTGTTCAAGCGAACAGTGCGCGCTATTGTGCCGCTGCTCGCCTATTCCCAAGGTGTCGAGATCGGTGTCCAACCTCGCTAAGAAATCCAGGGGGGGGAAGGAAAGGGAAGAAGAAACAGAGAAGCAGGGAACCTGGAGTCAATCCCCCCTGCTTTGTGCTCAGCTCCTCCCTGGCTGGAAGCCGCTGGCAGGGCAGAGGCCCCCCCCCTTGCCATTGTGTAACTGGATCCCTGCCCACCTTTCAGCCCCCCCTTCTCCGGCTCAGGACCCCTCCATTCGCTCCGCTCCGGAGGGACGTGAGCAACTGCATCACGTCGGGAGTTAGCAACGCTCCGCTGGGCCGTCCCCGCACGTCGGCTCCTTCCAGGCAAAGGAACCTCCCCTCGCAGGGCTGACACCGGGGCACACACGTACGCAGCCACCCCCCCCCCCTCCTTCCCCGCTCCGCACGCAGCTCCGAGCACTGCGGACACGCGGGAGGGATGGATGGATGGGATAAGCCGATGCGGAGCAGCATCAGGTGCCTGGGGTCGTGTGGAGCTGGACCCATGTCCTGCAAGGGGCAGAGCGCAGGCACAGCCTGGTTTGGGTTGGAAGGGACCTTAAAGCTCATCCGGCTCCATCCCCTTCACCCCTTCAACACCTTCCACTGGAGCAGGGTGCTCCAAGCCCCTGTGTCCACCCTGGCCTTGAACACTGCCAGGGATGGGGCAGCCACAGCTTCTCTGG
>JANHGB010048329.1:0-36036 GCA_026283785.1 Coracopsis vasa
ATGCTGGAGAGGGACTCTTCATTAGGGACTGTAGTGATAGGACAAGGGGTAATGGGTTAAAACTTAAACAGGGGAAGTTTAGATCGGATATAAGGAAGAAGTTCTTTAGTGTGAGGGTGGTGAGGCACTGGAATGGGTTGCCCAGGCAAGTTGTGGATGCTTCATCTCTGGTGATGTTCAAGGCCAGATTGGACAGAGCCTTGGGTGGCATGGTTTAGTGTGAGGTGTCCCTGCCCATGGCAGGGGGGTTGGAAGTAGATGATCTTAATGTCCTTTCCAACCCTAACTATTCTATGATTCTATGATACATTTATGAAACTCTTGAGATCAGCCACCCAAAAAAGATTTTCCAACACTAATTTTACAGTCTTATCCAATTCTTTTATTATCTATAGCTCTAAATGATTTACAGTGCCCGTCACTGGGCATTAAAATGTATGATTTATTGCAGTCCAAAACGATTAATCTAGAGCATAAAGGAGTTCAGCCTCTGCTATAATATCAAAACCTCACCAGGACTGGAAATTACATAATACATTAAAATAATAACTGGGCATGATAGCTAACAAAATTAATTAATTCAACAAATATGTTTATATTATTGTCATCAAAAGAATAACTAGATTGATTTAGCACATCACAAACAATGAATAATGTCTCTGTTACATTTAATTCTCTTTTTCTTAAAATCACATTATATCAGCCATAGACTGGAAGGCTTATTTCAGTATACCTTGTGTTGATGGCTAGGCATTAACATCTGTGCTTTTGTCTATATCCATTTAAACCCACTGAAATTAGAGTGGGTGGTGCTTCACCTACTTCACCTGTCTCTCCTTTTTCTCTCTTCTCCAAGGTGTAATCAAGACTGCTTTGCCAGACATGAGCAGAGAAAACAGGGAACAGTATCAAGTGGTCATCCAGGCCAAAGACATGGGAGGCCAAATGGGAGGACTATCAGGAACCACAACCGTGAACATCACGCTGACTGATGTCAATGACAATCCGCCTCGCTTCCCTCAGAGTATGGAGCATCTAATAGTTCTGTTGCTTTCCAAGAACCCCTCTAAAATCAGCTGTTTCACTGTCACCATCTTGGATTTTTTTTCTCCCCTTTTTAAAGTCTAAATAGATTCATAAAATGGTTTGGGTTGGAAGGGACCTTAAAGATCATCTAATTCCAACCCCCCTACTACAGGCAGGGACATCTTCTATGAGAACAAGTTGCTCAAAAACCCATCCAACCTGGCCTTAAACACTTCCAGGGATGGGGCATCCACCGCTTCTCTAGGCAATCTGTTTCAGTGTCTCACAACTCTCATTGTAAAGAATTTCTTTCTAATGTCTAATCTAAATCTCTCCTCTTTCAGTTTGAAACCATTTTCCTTTGTCCTATCACTACATTTTTGTGGCCCTCTCCTGGACTTGCTTGGGCAGATCCATGTCCCTCTTGTGTTGGGGTCTTCGAAGCTGAACACAGTACTGCAGGTGGTGTCTCACAAGGGAGAAGTAGAGAGAGAGAGAGAATCACCTCCCTCGACCTGCTGGCCAGGCTCCTTTTAATGCAGCCCAGGATACAGTTGGCTTTCTTGGATGCAAGCACACACTGCCAGCTCATGTTGAGCTTCCCGTCAACCAACACACCCAAGTCCTTATCCTAAGGGCTGCTCTCAATTCAGTCTCTGCTCAGACTGTATTTGTCCTTGGGATTGCCCCAAACCAGGGGCAGGACCTTTCACTTGGCCCTGTTGAACTTCATGAGGTTGGTATTGGACCATCTCTCAAGCCTGTCAAGGTCCCTCTGGATGGCATCCCTTCTCTCCAGGATGTTGACTGCACCACACAGCTTGCACTAAATCCCACTGTCCACATTGCTGACAAAGATATGAAAGAGTGATGCTGGCCCACAGCTGTGTCTGTTTATGTGGCAGCATTATTAAGGCAAATGAGAATCCTCCAGTTTTTTAATAGCAAAATATTTCTTAGAATGATAAACTTCCCATTCTTACTGTGCTTACAGGAATGTGAACTGTAACAATAACCTAGGCTAACTTCAGGGACTTGAAAGCCTTTAGAAGAATTTAGTTACAAAATGTAGAGTTCCATTTTTGGAGATAATTTTAGTTCAACATTTTTAGGCAAGCAAATACGTCAGCAAAGTTTCTAAGGTACCACCTTGCAGAGTTGACCATGCATTTTTCTCTGCTGGAAGTCTAAGCATTTGGTTTAGCTACTTGTAATCTGTGTTCAGCTCTTGATGTTGAATGATTCTGGTAATCTAGACCAGTTTGACAAAATTAAGTTTTTTAAAAATATCTCTGTATAATAAAAAATGGCAATCAGAAAGCTGCACAATACAGAAGATGTCTCAGTAACGTACTACATACTTTCATTCTAGGTCAGTCATTTAAATCCAATCCAAATTTATTTTAATTAGTGTCTTATAACCTTTTGATAGGCTGCAGATAGAAGACATTTACAGCCTCACTTCAGTGCCTGCTGGAAAAATGTCTACATTATAAAATTTGAATTACTTGTGAACACTTATTAGGGACCTGGCTGGCTCTCTTTAGTGAACAAACAGCTGATTTAGAAAACTCTCTCCTGGGCTTGAAGAAACTTGAAAAACACTTCAGCACCATGGCAATAAGTACACTCAGAATAGTAGATAAAGGTCAACCTGGAAGAGATTTTTAAAAATATGAGAAAACTCTTGACAGTGTGGAAGAAAGGATTTTAGAAATTGCATATAACATTTTTATCTCTGTTCATGACAACAGATTGCTTTTTAAAAAAAGAGGGTAGGGGAAGTACTGCAGTCCTCATAAAATATAACTTGAATTCACACTCAGAGTTTACTTGCTGAGAATCACCTTTGCATGTCAAACTCAAATAACAATTTTTACCAGCCTTCCTGTTCGACTTCAGGAGGGGATACTGCTTAAAAATGTATAGCATGATATAGCCATAATATTTTGGCAAATAAGAATTCTTGAACCTAAATTAAAATGCAGTGTGGCACAGTGCATTATGAGCTTTGTTGCTGAATCAAATTTGCAATACTTCCTAGGAAATCAAACATGAAGAAACATCTGGAGGTTTTGATTTCTTTTTAGATTAGTTATGAAGAGGGTCATACCTTCAAAGAGCTATCTAGTTTTGGAAGTTTGCTCCTTCTAAAAATAATTATCTTACATTTTCTCTTATGTGAGGCAACAATAGGTGAAAATGTGGCCTAAAGCTGAGGGTGAATTGTAAATGCAAGTAACAGGATTCAATGTCAATGTACAGAAGAACTCAAGATTGATTTCTTGGAGGGACAGAAGAAAGGAAAATGGCAGTTGACTGTGAACTACTGGTTGTTCCAACTGCATTAAGAAGAAAAAATTTTTCTGTTTTGCTTTGTTTCTTGAAAGGAATCTTGGATAGTTGAAAGTGGATAGCCTGAACTGAATTTAAATGGTAACATAATAAAAATCTCACACATTTTGAATTCAACTGTAATCTAAGCCAGATTAACTATCTCGCATGCCAAAACTGTGTAGCATGCACAGAGCATCACAAAAATGAGGAATGCTTTCAGATGTAAAAGCACTAATGACAGTTATTTATCCTGGAATAAATCATAAGTAGCATGATTAAATCTGTTCTTACAGTATTTCTGCCTCACTGACGGAACCCTTGAACTTGAGAAAGCCTTCAAACTTATGATTTAGCTTCCAGGAATACTAACTTCCATCTCATTTTCAGCCTGGTTTAAAAGAATAATATGCATTTTAGTCTGTGTGGATTGCAGCCAAACAGTCAACTGTTTTCACTTACAACCTTCTAACAGCAAATGCAATTTAGCATCAAGCATAAGCTTTCATTTTGTTACACATCTATTTAAATATAAGATATTTACAGTGATACTCTTTTGTACTTAGTCTGTAAAATTGGGGATGGAAACTCCTTCTGAACTGAGAGGTTTGGTATAGTCCTTGAACTTAAAATGAACCCTCAGGACCCTATAAGTGTCTTAAAAGAAAGCAAAGGACATGTAAATATAGCAAATAGGCTAGTTGCAAGAAAGACACTTGACTGTACTTCACTACAGGTCAAAAAATTTATACAACTTCTTAGTAGACCCTTCGAATAAAGATTGTAAATTTTAACACATGCTACTTTTCAAACTTTTATAAGGTGTTTTCTTCAATGCTACTAGTTCACTCAGTAAATTAATATTAATTTACATAAGAAAGCAGATGTAAAGAAACATCAGATTCTGGAATGTCATATGTGAAAATGCTGAATATATCAGTTGGGGTGTTTTTTTCATTTTTCTTGGTAGCAAATAACTGAAAGTATTGACTTAGAAAGATTTGTGTCTTGCTAGAGATGAAAGCCCTTCATTGTCTAGTTCTGGCTGGTCAAGAAAACTATTTGATTAATAATTTTTCTGCACAGCATGTCTTTAGATTTTTATTGCATATGTTGTCAGAAAATACATACACATTCACTTTTTTTTTTGTTTGTTTGTAATCAGATTTCTTTCTAGTAAACCCTTATTATAAAAACATTAAATGAAATCAACCATTGAAAGAGCACGAAAAGTACATGCAGGTTAAATTAAACAAAATCTGAGTGAATCTCCATTGCAATTAAGTATAGTGATTAACATAAACATGTATCCACATGCTCTTTATGCTGACTCTTTAGTACGTATTAACAATAATGGATGACTGAATTACTTTCACAAAGAACACCTACAAATCTTGAATATATTCTTTCAAAAGAATAAAAAAAAGCCTGTTCTATTTTAGTCTCTTTCAAAAAAAAATTCCGCACTGGTTTCTACAAATCTTGTGCCTGGAGAAAGCAAAAAAAACCATCTCTTACTATTTCTAAATATATATAGAAACATTTCTAGAAAACATATATATGTATATAGTTAAATAATCAAGGTTAGAACTGGTGCCACCCAACAACAACAACAACAACCCATTAAAAGCACAGTAGTAAATGGCTTTGAAAAATCACTTAAAATTTTTGTGACAGTTTGTCAATCAACTTCAAACACTGTTTTAAAGTTTAGTATGATATCAATGTGTTTTTAAAATGTTTCAAACTTCAAGTTACTTAAAAAAAATCCAGGTGAAACAAAATGGTTTTTATTCAAACAACAGAGCTTCTCGGAACAATAAATACGTGATTTTGCTCTTCTAGGTACCTATCAGTTCAGCTCTCCTGAGTCTGCACCACCTGGGACTCTTCTTGGAAGAATTAAAGCCAATGACCCTGATGTGGGTGAAAATGCAGAGACTGAGTATAGCATCTCCAATGGGGATGGATCAGACATGTTTGATATCGTCACTGACAAGGACACACAGGAAGGGATCATAACTGTCAAAAAGGTTCATTTTTTTTCTCCCTCTCTTTTATATGAACATAGCTCTCCAGATGTTACAGTTATTTTTCTTTTTCCAGGGGAAGGAAGGGTAGATCTCACAAGGGGTCAGGCTGCCAAGGAGTTATTGTATTAGTTTTGTCCCTCTCTTTCTTCAGTATCTGTTATTTTCAAGTCTCGAGGGAAATTTACTGGCATGTCACTTCACATACAGCAATATTTCAGTTGCTACTGTCTGTTCAGTATATATACTCTCATACACAGTACTTTCAAATTAGGGCTGTGAAAACCTGGAGGAGTTCAGTGCACAGCGGTTTTTGCCAGCTGAATGCTGCTGTAAGGCTCACAAGGCTCGAAGGCTCAGCTGAAGTTTGGTGAACTTACACTTTCCAGGCTAAACTTTCCCTTTCTAATCTGTCCAACAGTCAGGTATCTCCAGTACCTAAATTCTGTCTTGGTTTAAGTCCAAGCTTGGTGAAACGTAGCGTTACATATTATGTCAATGGAAATCCACAGAGTAAAGACACAGGCAGAAATTTAATTCAAAATATCATCTCTGACACATTTATTGGTTTCTTTTTAATGTTTAGACTGTTAAGCTCTGAGCACTATTTTTGGTTCTATTCTTACTGAATGTATCAGTAACAATTGATACTTACATATGTATATCTAATATAGATTTATACAAATATATTTGGAAACATGCATATACTTATGTATGTTCATGTGTGTGTATGTGTGTGCATATGAATTTATACATCAATATGCATATATGGATTTGCATAATATAAATGTCACACAGATTGGAAATCAGACTTCATATTTTTTCTTTTTACTCTGGAACATGGAGGCCAACGACAGATCTGGGTTGTTTCCGATGCAAAACAGGCAAGGGTAGATGGTAATGGGGGAGGAGTAAGGAAAAGGGAAACAGAATATAGAACATTTAAGAGCTGGGCTAATTGTTATTACCAATGGCATGAGACAAATAAGACCTTTAGCAACTCCCACTGTATACTGAGTCCAAAGTCCCTGTTTCTTTCTCTCTTTTTATTTTCCTGTGGGTTGGTTTTCTATGGGTTCTCCTGGTTTTCAAGGAATCTGAACAAGTAGTAGGCAGAGGGATCGTAATTGTCTTGCTGCTCTATAATACTCAGCATTTTTTTCGTAGCTAGAATACATCCTAATATACTCCATCTTCAACAAGATAACATTAAATTTTAGAGCTTTTGCTCCTAATAATGCCTACACTTCTCATTCAGCATTTAAAAACTAAAATTTCTTGTAAAGTGACGCAATTTTCTTTATTATTATTATTTGCTTCCCAGCATCTGGATTTTGAAAGTAAGATGTTATACACCTTAAGAGTGGAAGCCACCAACACACACCCTGATCCTCGTTTTCTTCAGCTGGGGCCATTCAAGGACACAGCTTTGCTCAAAATTTCTGTGGAAGACATAGATGAACCTCCAGTGTTCAGCAGACCCTGGTATTTAATAGAGGTAGATGAAGACGCTAAGGAAGGAAGCATTATTGGACAAGTTGTAGCCCAAGATCCGGATATAACAAAGAATGCTATAAAGTAAGCCATTGCATAACATGAAATGCTTTAGATGTGGGTCGAGTCTCAGGCACAAAGAGTAATGAGAACACAATGTAACAGGGGACCACTCAAGTGATTAAGCACATAGGGGCTACTAAAAAGTGTCACACTGAGAAATATCTATGGGAACTTGTGAAGTCAAACACAGTTAACAGTGCAGGGTATGCTTTTGAAGGCCAGAGGATAGTCACCAGGTAAAAAGAAAGGAGAGGTTAGCATTTAATTTGCATCCTGTTCTAGTACTTCCACCAAAATTTTCATAAGATTATGATTTTATACCATGTTTCCAGTGGTAAACGCATGCAAAATACTCAAAATGGTGGTGTATTTCTACACTCCCTGCTGGTTGATGGCAGTCAGCCTTCTGTATCTTCATAATGTCCTAGACATAATATTGTCTATCATGTTCCACAGTTTAACTATTTAATTATCACATTATATTAAACAAGAAATGTTTGCAGTAGTCATAACATAACATACAGGTAAGCGTTCAGTGCTTTGAAATTGCTGTAATTGTTAGCCACCTGACATTATTATCTGCAGTGACAAACACAGAACTGAAATTCACGTATTTACCATGCAACTGATTATGAAACCTGATTACTGCACTTTTGAACAAGCCTGTTATGTCCTGCAGCAGTACAGTTTGAGGTAGGAGGTGTGAGAGGAGGAAGAAAAAATATTTTTAAGTAATCTATGTATAAAATCTCAACCTGATACTGACTGGTAACTAGTAGACTAATTAAAACACACCTGTAAACCAAGTTTTTATTTGCTGGGAAAAAGCAGAGCAAAAAGCAAGTGTCATAAAATAAGATTTTTAAGAACTCTAATCTTAAACAACAACTAATCCAAACATTTTTCTGGTGATTTTGATGGTCCTTGTGACATCTTGAAAATATCTTATGATAAATTGATACTTAATTGTATTTGTAATATGTATCCTTTCATGACTGACTTTTCCCAGAAACAATTAATTAACAAAATATTATCTAAGAATGTTAATTTTTAGTTATTCCAGTATTCACCTTATAAGCTTAAATGCAATTTCAAATATGAATCTAACAAACCGCCAATATAAATAGTTTGCTCTTCATTCCACTCACTAGTCTTAAAAAATTGTTTCTCAGTATTTGTAAACTCAGGCAGCTATAAGAAAGCTTAGGTTAATTCTAAAGGACTGCAGTTCTTAACCACAGTTAAAATTCAAAAACTTTTAGAGGTGACTGTGAGCTAAACTAGAAACTGTAGCAGGAGATAGTGATGCTCAGTTATACGGTATCTTGACAGATACTCTGTGGATCGACACACTGACCTTGACAGAGTATTCAACATCTATTCAGGAAACGGATCCTTATTCATCTCAAAGCCACTTGACCGGGAAGAAACTCCCTGGCACAACATCACTGTCATAGCAACTGAAATCAGTAAGTTGGAGATCATTTAACTTGGTAGAACTGAGGAAAGACAAATTCTACAGTATCTATAATATATCTTGTTTCATTAGTTCTGCTCTTATTAAGATATTATCAATAGACAGAGTATCTTTAAAAACACATTTAAAAGTTCAATTTACTACTTTAGGACTATCTTTGCCCATTTATGAAAAGACAATTAGGAGTTCTTGAGCTCAACAAAACCACGTACAGTATATATTAGTATATAACTGGTTCCCTGAGAATTCCCATCAAATAATTTGGTTCAAAGTGATGTTCTGGCTTTATCCTAAGGTAAGTCTTTGGAAAGATCCTTGGTAAAAAAGATGCCCATGACAGACATATAGCACATTTTCAGAATTAGCACTTTAAACAGGGGAAGAAATTATGCTTTACCTGAATTACTTTAACTTATCTCAAAAAATGGCTTAATTTGAAGCCAGGACTAGAGCAAATTCTTTCTCCTCCATGTCTGAAGCAAACCCTGGCCCTGAGTATTTCATCTGGATTCTTTACTGTTCAGTTGGACCCTTTTAAAAGATTGGATGTCTCTTTTTTTTCTTTTTTTCCACCAACTGATAACAGTCATCAGAGGGGAAAAAGAGACACTGATTTTAGAGAGCAACTTTTCTTCCTTCCTTCATTCTCCCTACAGATTCCCCCGGAGTTTCTGTGCTTAACAGTCCGGGACTCAGCTAATACGGAGAGATTAATTATATCTCCATTTTCAGAAAGAGTGATGCTCACCCTCATAAATACTTTTTTATTGTTTGGTTAAATATGGTCTCCATTTTTGTTGTGTGTACTGTGAAATTCATCTCCAGTGAAAGCTTGACTCTGGACATCAAGTTATAAAAACCAGTGGATGATAACATCTACATATCTCCTTTTTTTGGTTTTGGGGTTTTTTTACATCTTGGTTAGGAAGGACAAATTTGGTTTGCTGGTTTGAGGTCTTTTGTGTGTTGCTGTTGACTAACACTGTTTAACTGCTTTACTGACTTGAACAAGTTAATGTTCTTGACAGCTTGCTATCAGGAAATAGCTTTTGCAATGAATAATTTACTGTACTGATGTATGGAATACAAGTCAATAATAACTCAGTGACCGGGTTTTAGTACAAATCAATTTATATACTTCATATTATTTCAAAATATGTATACTAAAATAGAAAAATTTGTTTCAAATATAAATTGTACTTTTATGCATATGGAATGTATGTCAGCAGAACATGAAATATAATTGGTTTAGTATAATAAAAAAAAATTTATAATGTCTATTGGAAAAAATATATTGAGTAATTTCAGGTCTTTTCATAGACATAGACTGTAAAGCTTTCTATTGTAATATAAATAATTTTCTTGTTTCAGATAATCCTAAACAAAGTAGCCAGATACCTGTCTTCATCCGGATTTTAGACATAAATGATCATGCACCAGAATTTTCCAAATACTATGAAACATTTGTTTGTGAAAATGCAAAAGCAGGACAGGTAAACAAATATTTATGTTACTGAAGAACTTTTAATGAAACTATCCTGGAATACCATCATGAAGACTTCAACATATCTTAATTCGAATAACTGCAAACCAACCCAGCCTCTTTATTCCCTACCTTCTACACAACCAACCAGTTGATTCAAAAAAGTAGGAGATAAGAGATGCAGTATTTTACCCTAGTATAATAACACAGCATATAATTCAAAGTTGTATTTTAAGGTTTTTTTCATTCCTAATATCAAAAAACATTTTTCAGAACTATTTATGCATAATTCTACAAAAACGCTTATAATGTTTGATAATTACATTTATTTCTGGATTTTTTTTCAAAACCTTAGTTAATGTAACCACACCTTCAAGTACACAAAGCAGGAATATCTTTTACTATGCTTCAGTAAAGATGTGAAAAATAAACTTTTACATTTTACAAAAATGAAAAATAATGTAACTCTTTTCATTGTAAAAGTTTAACTTCAGTTTGAAATTGGGTTGAATTTGGTCAAAGTTCATGTATACCTCTTTCTAAACTATCTATCTCAGCATAATCTAAAAAGACAATAACAAGTATTGTAGAGAAATTAAAGTGATAATTTTGAACTGAGAAAGGAGACAGATCAACAGAACAAAGAGCCAGGATATTACATAAATCTTTTAATATTACTGCCATTACAACAAACACCTATTTATGCTAGAGCCAGTCAGCCTTTCAGTTTTAAATCCTGTGAAGAAGGATGTAAGTTTTGCTGATTTTTAATTCTGTATTTACCAAAGAACTGGATTTAATAGCAGATTGAGTACCTCGAGGTTGTCCTTCAAGCATGGGCCAAAGTCCATAGACTCTCAATGGATGCATTTTTGAGCAGAAGGAAAGTCTTGAGATCATTATTTTTGCTAGCATAAATCAGAGTGGGTTCCTACTGGAGAAAGGCCAGGGTGGTGCCCTAAACTCATCTTAGGTTTGCCCTTGTGCATCATTGTTTTTATGCTGACATCATCCAACTGACATCACGGAAAGTATATGGAACGGCTCAGAATGTTTGTCCTTATAGCATAGTGACCATACAACACTCAAAAGCTTTATAGGGCTGGGACATATGGATACCCATCAGGAAGCATGCTCATCATTTACCTTGGTTGCTGTCCAGTGTTGTATTCAACATAGTCAGAGGGCTCCACTAAAAGTAGCACAGATGATGTCTGAGATGAATCTAGAATTTCAGGTCTTGGCAGAACTCTAGACAGAGCAAGAAAATGACATTTTCCAGTTGCAATTGAAATGATGTTTTATGAAGGGTTTAACAAAAAAAAAAAAAAAAAGAGAAAGAGAAAGACCAAAAAAGGGAAAAAAAGATGATACAGTGGATTGTTGGAGTTGCATTCAATTCTACTTATTTTTTGTTCATTGCATCTAATACTGGAATTTAGGTAAGTAGGTTAGAAAATCAGAGGATACTTTGAGTGAAATCACTTGGCTTTGGAGAGGGACTTGACCATTCTTTTAATGATTTTTTCAATAAAGTCTTATCAATTTTTATGCAAATGACATAAATAGAGTCAGGAGAGAGGGGGTATGCATATCAAAGGAAGTGATGAATTAAAACAGTGGAAAGAGTTATCCGAAAAATTAACAAAGAACACTTTTCAAAATAACTGGGGTTTATAGTGTCTTAACCAGTGACATAAATTGTCACATAAGAATACAGTTCAAGCCTTATAGAATGAGAAAGATTTTCCTAAATTTCCATTTATTGTACCCTCATAGTTTTGTTTTATGATTTATAAGCTGTTTTTCCAGGTGGAATACATTCAGATAATTCTAGCCATTAATTTCAAACAGGTGGCATATCAACTAAATTCTACCTGTAAAAAAAAAATTTCTTTGAACAAGATGAAATTCAGACAAATAAATCTTAAAATTTTAGTATAATAACTGATAAAAAGGTGAGCCATGTAATTTAATTGCATAATAGAAAGAAAGGTTCCAAAGCTTACAAATGAAAACTTCATTGAAATTAATCATGTGCAATTTTATCAACCAGCAAACACAGGTTTTGTCATATATTTAAACCAAGTTTAATTCAGGCATATTGCTTGTCAGTTTCCTTAACTCAGTTTCCATCTAGTCTAGCACACTTGATGAAACATCCATTAATGTATAAAATTTCATTTACCTTTCTGGCAAATTCTGTGCTTTCCTAACAACAGAGGTGACAGAGGCCCATTAGGTAGGCATATTGATGTTCAGACCTCCTTTATATCTAGTATACTAATATAATTTCAGAAATTATTTAATTGAAAAAAATCACAAAAATACTACAAAGAGAGTATGCACAATGTGTAGCTGAAGAATAAGACATCCAGACTGTTCTATCTCTTAACGATTGGATTCCTTAAGTCAGGCACCTGAGTTCAATCTGGACTTTTAAATATAGTTGACTTAGCATTTCAGAAAATAAATTGCCTTTTGTATGTATGACTACTTTTATTTTGCTGTTTAAAAATAGCAATGAGTATAGACATACAAACTTGATTATTTTGGCCAAGGATGCTACGTTCCAGACTGCCCATATCACTCATGTTTAGCAGTCCCCCTAGAATACAATAAAGATATAGAATCATGCTGTATCCATTTAGTACTACTCCTCCTTATTTTAACAATCACCTAAAGCATCTGTCTTTTTAGAATCATTATTGTTTCTTCACACATCATAGCAGTGCTTCTTCCTCTGGTGCCCATAGCAGGAAAACCAGACTGAAAAGATAAATGCATTTAGCTAATTTGTCAAATTTCTTTTTTTCAAATCAGGCCCAGCTATTAATCACACCACTCTCTAAATCTCAGGTACATCAGGAATCAGTCAAAATGATCAAATATTGCTCTCTGCCGTAAGGTGGCATTACTCATTCTCAACATCAGCTGATAGTAGAGGCTGCATTTGCTGTTTTTCAGGAGGGTCAGAGGAAAGAAAACACTCTGGGTTCTCTCCTCTTCCCTGCTACTCTTTTGTCTCCAAACAACAATGTTATGACTGGGGAGAAACATTATCACTAGAGGTGCATGAATAACTACGTTCATTAGGCTGGAACAGATTTGTCACCATGCAAGTCATGGCTAAAACACAGGCTAAAGAGAAGTATGCTGCAGCCTTCCTTTCAAACAGTTTAGAAATCCCTAATCCTTTGATGGCATGCTAGAACCCTAGGGACTGTTGTGAGGAAGGCTCTGATATAAGTTCTCTCATGCTCTTGTCAGGGAATTAATTGGGTCTTTTTTGCTGGATTAGAGGATGAGTCCTCTCCATGGAAACCGGAAGATTTACTTGAAAAGGAGACTGATTTAACTGAACAAATTGCTATTAACAATTTAGCTAATTTCAACACTCGTCAGTAATAATATTTAAGAAAATAACCTGTGTCACTTCTTTTGCTCTGACACTATATTTTCCTGCCATACAGGGGCTCTCAGACATCAGAACAGGGAAAGAGTTTGCTTTCTCCTCAGAAAGCTGGCAGATTTTTCTTTTCATTAGTCTTCATACCCCCTCTTTTTTTCAGATGGAGAAGAAGGAGATCACATTTTTCACATGGCCTTTGCTAATTATCAGTTATGAGTGGTTGCTCCATTGTAGCTGCCTTCTCTAGGTAGACACCTATTGGCTTCATTTAGTGAGAGACCCATGCTAACAATGTCTGTCTTTTGAAGTAAGAACTGGAGTTCAAGGGAGAATTTTCCAACTTCTGGTTAAGCATTCAGTTCTGCTTTAGCACTGCCAACATATTTGTGGAACAGAGCCAAGACCTGAAACCCAAACTGTTTTGCATTACCAAACACGAAGCTTTATTAGGTGGCAGATATTTTAGAACATTTCTTAAGACATAAAGCATCAAGATCAAAGGTTTATTCAAGCTCACATACATGTGATAGACATTGTTTTCTGCAGTTAGCACTATACAGTTGTATATGCTGAAATTGTGCCTTAACATGTGTGATTACTCAAGCCACAAAATGACAATATGGGCATCCACTGACAGCTGGATTGATTTTGAAACACTTCTATGAGGGGACACTTGAACTATATTATTACTTTACTCATAAAGTAATGTAGCCACTTCAAATTCTACAAAAATCTTTATCCCACTCACTTGCACTGTGCTGTGTTATTAATACATTCAAGATTAATGAGAGATTTGCCCTAACAGATCATACATGCAGAAAAAGAGTTAAGAGCAAGAAAGGGTAGGATAAACACAAATTTGCTCTTTAACCATTCCCTCAAAGCATTTCCACACTGCTATGTTCCAATGCCTGGCAAAAGCACGGTCTCTCTCACAATAAGTTTTTTTCACAGTTTATTGCAGACAAAGCAGTGAGGTCTTTTCAGATTCCTTGAGATATATTTGTAGCACAAAGCAAGTTCAATAAATTTCAAAAATGACAAAGCCAGGGCTGTGAGATCCAGGATTTGTTATACCCTCTTTTATACCATTTCTGAAAAAAGTGTCAGACAAAATCAAACACCAAAATATCCCAAATATTCTTCTCTCCAGTGCCTAGTGATATTTTTTAAGTTTTATTTCAGAAGCAGGTGAAAGTAGGTAAATTACATTTGAGAATTTCTCTGTTGTACAATACCTAGGTTTAACTAAGAGCTTAATATAACAAGAGCAAAAGTCCAACTGATTCAAGTGAATTGAAGGTCTACTCCTCTGCATATCTATAATCATGTTCAAGAACAAAAATCAAAACAAAATTCAGCAGCTTAACAACGTCTGTCTCCAGTGGTCTTACTTCTCTGAGACTGGAAATCTGATTTTCATGCTATATGACAATTACATTCTTTTAAAACTTCAGAAAGGCATTGTCTACAAAAAACAGTCCATCTTTAAATTCCCATGAAAGTGACATTATTTCTTGTTGTCTTATTTATAGCGAATTTTAAAATAAGGAATTTTGAAAAAGAAAAGTTTAAATGTATGAGAGCAACCACTGATATGCTGCTGTTTTAAAAAGAAGAAGCAGCAGATTACATGACATGCATTGTATTTGTCTCAAATCTTGTTTTATTAGTAGGAATTTTCAATCCGAAAATACATCTGTCCACCCACAGACCTCATCTTGTTCAGCTTTCTCCAATGACCCTTTCAAGAATCTGTCTAAAGCATGTTGCTGCATTTTTAAATCGTGTACCCTGGACCCAATGTGCAACTGTAGTTTATTCACATGACGTGCCAAGCTCGCACAGTCTGAAAAGCCCATCTTAGAAGTGGCTAGCTGGTGCTGACCACAATACTGTTAAAAGATGCACTACTAGCTTAATGTTTAGTTCAATGTTTCCTGTATTCCTTTTAGAGGCAGTCCCAAGGCTGAGCCCAACCCAAGTCTCCTACTTGTGCAATTCTCTGTGTTCACAAATGCAGCCTCAGAAACAGTAAGGGCATGCTCTAAGATGCACAGGGACCCTTGTTATTTCAGAATGCCCCCACCTAACTTTTACTCCCTATCTTTAATACAGCTTGAAGAAAACTGGAGAGCAGGCTTCGTCTAGGGGTGTACCAGATATGCGTAAGAAATCTGTCACTGGGCAATTTACTAATCCCCAATAATTTTTTCAAAGATGAGTATGAATAGCTAAAACATAGCCCGAACATAAGCTACAATCACAATTTTGTCTGTGATGTAAGTCATGGCCTTAAAAATACAGTATGGAGAAAAAACAACCAACCAACCAAAAGACAGAAAACAAACACCACCCGCACAGCCCCAAACCAGTATATAATTAAGCTATTTCCATATTTGACAAAATTATGCCAATGGGAAATAGGTCAAACCTCCTTAACAGGATCTCTGGCTTGATCATGAAAGAAGTTCTTCAAGAAATTTTTCCAGTGGGAGTAATTCTTCATTCAGAACTCATCTTACATTGTAGAGCTGTTACAACCAGTTTATCCTGCGTGCAAAAGAGAAAACCTTATGTAAATACCTAAGTTTAAATTTTCAGTACCCTCAAAACCAAATGACCCCTAAAAACTTGAGCTTTCTCAATAAGATCTACTCAACTAAGAGACTGTTACTGCACATGTGAAGTGCACAACCCTCAAAATAATGACAATAATACTACATTTCCCAAATTGTGCTCATTTACATGGGAAACTACGGAAGAAAGAAAAAAAAAAAGGAATTTTTTTTTAATCTTCTCTAAGCCTCATATGCTTTAAACATATTTGAGTAAAAGGCAATTTCTTGAAATAACTCTTCCCTTATAAAGTTTACAGTGTCAGAGATATTTCTCTGAACTCCTGGTGAAAAGGGATCATAACTCAATGTCCATAACTGATTCAAGAGGTAAGAATATATTTCCAACATGAAAGTACAAAATGTACATTAAACAGTACTATTTCTTTTTTTCATAGAGCTGTAATACTTAAGAATAGCCACATCTCTTTCATTTCCGCAGTGGTTGTTCTTAACATCATTCTTTTTTATTTACAGCTGTAAAAGTGGGGAAAAAAAATATCCTTAATTAGATAACATTTCTAATTTCCTTTTACCTATTCATCATTTGGAAAAATTCACCTGCAATCATTTTCTTATTGCTCTTCTATTCTCCCATCTTTCCTTGTGGAAGAACAGCTGGTTCTCAATTTATGCAGCCAATAGTTAGAGCAGTGGGGGTTTTGTTTGGTTGGTTGTTTCTTTCCTTCTTCAGTAAATTTTCAACGTAATTAGATTTCGTCTATGCCTGCTATAATTCTCCTCCATGTGAGTAGCACATAAAATGAATCAAATACAGATCCTGCAAACATCCCACTGATTACATCTCAAAAAGCCCTAAGATACACAACTGCTATTTCTGGTAGCTGTGATATCAGGATGTTTTCTCCTTGAGTTTTTCAGCAAGTAATTGCTCAAACATTGTCACTCATTTTACCTCTCTGATACTTTAACAATTTTTCTGTTTTTTCAAATGTGTAAAAATGTGAGAGAAAAATTTTCTTATTTCAATTTGGTATTTTAGTCCTATCAGATTTTTATTTTTTTTTTGTAGCAATATTAAGTTTTTGCATTAAACCATGCAAAACCAAAATCAAGCACCATCCTGGTCTTGCTCTCTGTATTGCTACTCTCAGAGGCAGATTACAGCAAAGACAAATGCAGTGGGACATTGGATAAAACGTCGTATATACTGAAAAGTCTACTTTGCCATAAACAGAGATTTGGCTAATCTTGGGAAACAAATAAAAATTTACATTATGTAAAATAAATCTAAAGAGCAATGATCATCAAATGCTTGGAAAAATGAAGAGACCTTCATATGCAGATATTATTCTAAACATATTTAAAAAACCTGCATAATCCTTCCTTCAGTATAGTCACATCCTCTTGTACATGGCTGATATTCACAAATTACCTTTCAAGTCCTTAATATGCCTCAATTTTTTTAATAACAACTTGATATTATTAGCTTTAATAAAACTATTCTAAAATTAACTAGAAAAAAAGGGGGCCAAATACTCATTGTGCAGTACAGGATTAGCAGCAGCAGTGTTCTGAACGAAACAGTAAGAAAAAACACTTTCATATTTTTGGTAGCCCTGTAACTATGTTTCTCTAATACAGAGTTTCATCCTGAGAGATGCTGGACACCCTCCAAAATTTAACTGTATCTTCAAGTCCCACTCAAGCTGATGCTCAGAGAAAGCACAGAAGGAAAAGCCATTCTTTACTTGATTGCTGCAGAGCTTAAAAATTGTATTACTTGTCAATTATTGTATTTCTTGAAGAAGCCATCATGCACTTCCCCTGGAAATATCAGAAAAACAAGGCTTAAAGTCTTTGATAACAAGTAGCTTTGATGTCTGTGGGATTTCAAGGCACCTTACCTACAGGAAACACTCAAAACCTCAAGACAGGCATTGACTTTCACATGGCTTTGAAAGAAACAAGATCTGCTGAGACCTTTTTGCCTTAAAATTTAGGTGTCATAGGAACTCAGCTGTACTGAGTTAGAGCATCCTCAGCTGAAGTTTATTCCCATTCTTATGCCACCAACCTTTGTCATATTGTGATTGAATGCAAACACGTCCTCGTAAGTCAAGGTCGAGTGTGGTCACTCTCCAGTGCAATACACACTAAGGAGTGCAAAAGACATAGCAGTCATTTATATGTCTCACTGGAGTTACTACATGCAACCTGCTATGGTGTTATCTGCTGGAAGTCATTTCACAAATCACAGCTATTCCCAGGTATTTCCCTTCTCAGTTCTGCAGCTGTTTTTCTTAGCCTCACTAAGTAAAATTGCTAGCATGTATGTGTGTCTATATATATGTGAGTACATATCTACACATGTTTTGATGCAACAGGAAAGCCTGTTTAATCCAGAAGTACTGCTGAAGCCTCTTTTTTTTAGTCCACTCTACTCTGACCCTATGATGGTATCATTATCACTTGTTCCCGGCTGAGTGGCCTTGTTAGGGCAGCTATAACGCTCCACAGCCAGAGGTTTCAATTTAGGAGGGAGTAAAGCATCTCTTTTTATTACCTCAGGAGAACCAAGCATCCTGACAGTGCAATACTCTAATTTATTGCCAAGAGCAGATGAGGTAGACTGGGAATTAGACAGACTTAACAACTGGTTTATACACTGCTCTGTGTCATTGCTACATGAAGCCACAGGAGGTTTATGGCTTATTCACAAGGGCAATTGTTTCTGTATCACTGCAATATACTGAGTAAAAATCAAAGTACAGCACTGTCTTGTAGTGAAACTTGTACCTCTTTCATCCTCCTTTATGTGTTTAAACAATAAACCAACAATTTGCTGACTGTAACCTCTGCTGTGTTTATGTGGGGTAAATTTGGCTTAGGATATCAGTTTGTGTCTTCAGACAGAGATTCACTGGATTTTTACTGGACATGAAAAGCAGAGATCTTATTTCAAACTCTAGATTTCTAAAATAGCATGAAATATTGTTTTCTTTATAGCTAATACAAACTGTGAGTGCAGTTGACAAAGATGAGCCCCCTCGAGGACACAGATTTTTCTTTGAGTTGGTGCCAGAATTTGCTGCTCATCCAAACTTCTCCATTGTAGACAACAAAGGTAACTGCTCACCAGTACCATCCTCCTCCTTGCCCCAGCCCCGTATACCATATAACACTTCATCTAGCAACATTTACTGATTTCTGCTTTTCTGTTCTAGATAACACAGCAGGAATTATGACTAGAAGAAATGGATACAGCCGTAGTAAGATGAGTACCTATCTCCTGCCAATCATAATATTTGACAATGACTACCCAATCCAGAGCAGCACTGGCACGCTGACCATTCGAGTGTGTGCCTGTGACAGCCAGGGGAACATGCAGTCCTGCAACGCTGAGGCCTTGCTCTTCCCTGCTGGACTCAGCACAGGGGCACTTGTTGCCATTCTCCTCTGCATCATTATCCTGCTAGGTAAGTATTGTGACAAGATGTTTAATTGACTAAGCAAAGGTCTGGTCAGTCCTAGACCCCTGATATTCTTTAACTTCTTGGTCACATGACCCTGCAGAACAATGTTTTTTCAACTGCTTCCTAAGATGACAAAGAAGCTGGAAGAGGGGAGAGGGAGCTACTATGGACCATTTGTCATCATTACTATTCAGAAGAATGTGCAAAAATATTGAGAATATTAATGTCACTTATATGAAATAAATTTGAAAATCTAGGGTCAGGTTTAGAGTATGTTTGTTTGAGTAATGTTTTACATTATAAACAGATCTTAATTTAGACACGGGACTTTAAAATCAAATTCCTGTAGCTGAGTGACAAGTTTCTCAGTGATTAAAAAAATATCAATTATACTAGCTATTTAATCATTAATTATTTGTAATTTTTATACTCAGGAAATAGCTCAAAAGCACAGAATAGAAATCTTCAATTGCTTGCAAGTGGTAGAGAGAGCAGCTGATTAAATAAAGTGTGAGCACAGAAGTTAGATGCATGTTTGGAGAGATGAGGTAATATATGAAGAAACTAGAATAGATGCTAGCTCATAACCTGGTGTAAGAACATAAAACTTGCAACTTGCATGTTTTGCTTGCAAGAGAAGTGCCTCCTTAAAAGTTCCATCATCTCTACATTCCAGTTAAAACCTGTGGAAAACCTCCTTCCGTTTCCACCTATCCTAGCAAAAACAGATTGCCACAGGGGCAGTGACAAGATTACAGGTGTCAGTTCATATAATTCTAAGGGGATCACTTTTTTTCAGCTTTTAGACTGGATTCAAACTGCCTCTGGTAAATATTCAGAGGACCACAGAGGTTGGTAGAAGGAAGGCAATGTGTAGGAACTATACCTGTATTGCTGAGCATAAGGAAGCAAGGCTACTTATCTCTGACAAACTGATTAAAGATACTGGACGTTGCCCAGGCATAGTCTGAGCAGCAGAACTTGAAAGGTACCATTTCCAGCAGGCAATTAGGTTTCAGACTCTGCCAGATCTGACTCTACACCTTGCATAGTTCTTAACACCATGTCAGCAGGCTCCTAGTCTTCAGAGCTGTCTTTCATGTCTCAACATAGACCATGAAATGTATACCATGAAACACATAGTCTTACTCATTCACTAGGAAGACATCACTCTGATGGGCTGCAATGCTTCAGCACAGAAATACTGAACTGAAAACAAAAATCAAAGTGTGCCTTAGGACCATGATAGCACATGAGACTGAGAACAGGCTCAGAGACCAGTGCCGTGCCCTGTGCAAAACAAGTGTGACCACTTTGTGTCTGTTTTAACAGACCCCACTGTACTTAGTCCTTACAGTCCTATCTGTACTCTAGTACAGATACAGCCGAAGCCAGAGTAGCATAAGAATGAAGAGCATCTAAACAAAATTGTCAGTCTACTGCTGGTGTGATTCTTGGCACTTTATTTAGTTGTTCAACAGGATGTAGGATGTTAGAATAGTAGACTAGTGTCAACATTCCTGAAGTAGGAGAGACATATTTAAGTACCTGGCTGTGAAAGACACTTCCTAATCTTTCAGTGATCTAGCCTACTCTTGTATATAAAGCAACATATGTAAGTGGGTTATTATTTGTCTAGCATCAAGAAAACTTGAAAAGAATGTCTCCTGTACAGATACAAAACCTACAAGTAAAACAGATGAGCTTTTACATTCACAGGATTGTGCCATGGCATGTGGAAGATCTCAGATACTCCCTCCCTGTCTGCAGCATGTCCAATCTTCCCTTTTATTCAAGAGTACTCACGTCAATCAGAATAAAAACATTGCCTCCTAAGACTCAACAAAAGTGCTCAGCACTGCTGTGTCTCATTTGGAGACGATCTTGTTGGCCTCTCCTATTTACTCCAGCTGCTGGGGCTACGAACAGATTTTTCAATGTATTCAAGCATTGAATTCCTACTAAAATCAATAGCATTTAGGCACCAGCATGTATTTACAAACCTAAACTTCAATATTTCATCTCCCTCTGCATAAGTTCACTTCTGTGTCAATCTCTCCAGAAGGAAGTTATTCAACTAACATTTCTTAAACTAGGGGGATCATGTTTTAAAAAAGAAATATTTAGTATCAAAGGCTGGATTTCAATTCTTGCAGTCACTGAAGCCAAAAATAGTTTTGTCAATAATATTGATAGCTGAAGGTCTTCAGGTTCTTATATGTCAGAAGGACAAGTAGATCCTGTTTTCAAAAGTGACTTGGCACTTAGGAATACCTAAATTACTAGCTTTCAAGAATGTGAATTACTTTTGACAAGGAGATTCAACTATACTTGATGAAATCACCATCAGTGACTGCCAGGAAGGTGGTACTTCACAAAACTAAAATCAAAGTCAAACCCTAGTAGGATGATATATTTTAAGACATCATCTGCTTTTCAACTTCATCTTAAGCATATATTTATTTCAAATAGATACTTTAATAATTGCTCCCATAGTTTGAAGAAACATAGGTTTTTGACTGCTATAAAATCATTAATATTCTTTCCATATCAACTTCAACTTGGAGATAGCTTTTATCCTTATTTTTCCCAGTAAAAATCCCATTCCAGCCTTAAAACTTTTCCAGTTCAACAGTTATTGCAAAATATTTTGCTTATTTTTTCAATTTCTAACTTCTAATTTCTTCAATCATCTTTTGTTTCCTTTCAGTATTAGTTTTCTTGTTTACGGCCCTCAAGAGACAGAGGAAGAAAGAACCCTTGATCATCTCAAAGGATGATGTTCGGGATAACATTGTTACATACAATGATGAAGGAGGTGGGGAAGAAGACACCCAGGCTTTTGACATTGGTACACTGAGAAATCCAGAAGCAAGGGAAGAAAGTAAGATGAGGAGAGATGTTATCCCAGAAACTATATTTCAGATAAGACGGACTACACCTCTTTGGGAAAACATTGATGTCCAAGATTTTATTCACAGAAGGTTAAAGGAAAACGATTCAGACCCAGCTGCCCCTCCTTATGATTCACTAGCAACGTACGCCTACGAAGGAAATGATTCCATAGCAAATTCACTCAGCTCCCTGGAATCACTTACTATGGAGGGCAACCAAGACTACGATTACCTCAGCGACTGGGGCCCTCGATTTAAAAAACTAGCAGATATGTACGGTGGAGAGGACAGTGATAGAGACTGAAAAAGTAATCTGTGACCCGATCAGTGTTAGTGGAATTCATGTCTATGTTACTAGATAAAGTGATCTACTCTCACTTGGGAATAAAAACTTTACAAAAAAATAGGTGTTGTCTTAGTAAGGGTTTGCTTAATCAGTACGTCAATGTGAATGAATATGAATGATTTAGATTTAAAAAAATCTATAATTCATCCTCTTTGCCTAGGAACCTCTGATGAAAGGTTTTTATTGACAATGAAAAGACAATAAAAGGCTTTTTGTGCCTTTAATAATGAGATGGAAACTTGATTTTTTTTTTTTTTTAAATTGCTTTGCATTACCTTTCCTACTAGCTGGGACATTGTGCACCTGCATTGTAACATATTATCAAAAATATACTTTAAAAAATATCAATATTACTGTCATATTTATTGAGTTAAAGAATGTCTGTGTGTTGATTCATCATGATATTTTTATATATGTATATTTATATTTTTGTATTTTTATTAAATAAACTAGTATTTATAAAAACAATACTCACGTACTTTGTTAATTATAAGGCCCTGTCCAATCTTTCTGAACAAAGGAAGCTTCATATTGTGAAATCACTAATTTTTTAATGCATCTTTTTATATTGGATTAGCGGTTGAAATGCACTGGGCAAGAACAATATGGAGAGAGTGCTCTTTAATGGGAATGTAGTGTAGTTATTTTGAAAAAGTGATTATAAATAAATGACTTGCAATGTGTATTTCTACATGGCATAATACTACAGTTTCATAGTGAAACTTGCTCCCACACACCTTCTTATACGAAGTAACCAGAGAGAGGATTTAACAGATATATGCCTGGGGATTTAAGGAACCATGGTTTATTCTTGTAGATATGAAAACTATTTTGTAATATTTTTTAATGGAATAATTAAGCAAACATCAATAATGAAAAGAAGACTTTTGCATTCTAATCTTATTTTGGGTTTTGAGGCAATTAGGCAAATCAGACATGTAACTAATAGCTTTTTTTGAAGTCAAAGTGAGCCAAGCAGTAAAACAAAGTCCAACTAATATTTTGTTAAAGATGTCAATGTTCTCTTTCTTCAACGAAGTGCATACATTTACATATTTTCTAAAGCTTTAATGACAATCTTCAAGTATATATATGTGTTTAAAATCCATTTTCTGGATAAGTATTTATGCAATGCTTATTTTTTTTCAAAGCACAGGATAGGAGGAATTTATATAAATCACGTGTCTAACTTTAAAAGTTGCAATGGTTTCTATACAAGAATTTAAAAAAAAGAACAAAACAAACCAAAGCTCAAATGTATGAAAAAGAATCAAAATTGTCAATAATACAGGAAGTACAGTAACCGTAGCATTTTCATTTTTAATATCAACATTAGGGAAAACCAAGTGCATATAGATTTCCAAAACAATAATGTTTAAAGGTTTGCACTAGATTATTTAGTTATTTTTCAGATCTTTTCAGAAAGAAAATTAAGATACACATTAGCAATATAATGTGGACTACTGAGACACACATCTCTTACCAAAAAGATAATAAAGAGGCCACACACAAGGTCCCTTCACTCCAACATAGGAACACATGCCTGCTTAATTTTTTCATTTCTATAATGTTGACTTTCATATTATTTGTCTAAAATTTCTCTTTGCTACTGTTTATTTCATCCCTCTACCATATTCTTCTGCCTTCCCCAATGATGCATCTCAAGTTTTCTCACACTGAACTACTTTTGGGGGGAATGCGTGTGTGTGCTTGTGAGGGGATTGGGATCGCAAATAAGCACCTGACACAGCCCACTGTGAGCTGTGCATGGGGTATGTAAACCTACATGGCAAGCAAAAAAATTTAGTGATACAAAAAACTCAAAATAACCTGCAGCCATGTGGCAGCCATGTACATGAATTTGATGTAGTAACAAGATATTGGCATATAGCTCAGTGGTTTAAGAATGTATATTTCTTTTTTTTGTGTCTTTTGAAGGTCTGAAGAGAAATGACCAGGGAAAAAATCCACTTGTGACTGCTAAGGGCCAAGATAAACTTACTAACTCCTGAGGAAATACTGTGGGATTTAGTTATCATTCCAAAGAGACTTAAATTGATTTTGAATGTGCTCTCCACAGGATTAAGAGCAAATAAGCTGAAAAAAAGTAGTGAAAAGGAACAAAAATGATCACTGAAACATTCTAAGTGAATTTTCCAAGAAAAGAAACCCCAAAAAGTAAATCCATTCCATCTCAAAGGCAGGGAAAAAAAAAACCCATAAAATATATAAAGGAGGAATAGATGATGAACGTGCTGGGTTTTAATATTTATGTATTTCATATTTCTTCTCACTTTAAATGATTTTTTCTTAACATCCTCAGAGTTACAAGCTTATCCAGACAAACAGTGTTATTAGTAAAAAATAATGCTGGAAACAATCTCCCACAAAAGGTTACATCTTTCAGTGAAATGCTGAAACAGACTCATTACGCCAGGTTAAACAACTTCAGTGCCATGACCGCCATACACAAAGATGGCTAAATTTTTTAGTGATTTCATAAAATGGTTCTTTTCAGAATAGATGAGCCCTCAGTGCCTTTTCTTATGCATTGGTGACAGCAGGCATTAACGCCTTCTGCTTTACCAAAGGCCTTTCTGTGTCTAATAGTCTAATATACACTGAAAGTTGTATTTTGAAGTCGCATTCACACTTCACTCCTCACTTGTGCTAAGTAGACAGATAGAACATATAAGTGTTTGGGTCATTGCATACTGGAGTATTTTACATGTTATGTAAAAAAACCCACAACAAAACCCAGGATCTGGAAGTCAAATATTTCTGTCTCTTCTATAGTAAGAGGAATGGGAGAGAGAGGTAATCTAGAGAATTTTCCAAGAACACAACATGAATATTACCTGTATGCATATGACTGTCTATATGTATGAGTGAATGTATATACATGCATATATTAAAAAACCCCTGACTTTATAAGATTAACAAACAGAAACCCTTAGGTACCACTTCTGTTCAAATAAATACCAGTCTAAACCGAAGAAACCTATGGCAGAGTACAAGACACTTTCAACTATGTGCAAACCAAAGGACATAAACCAATTTGGTATTTTTGTTGGAAGTTATATTTTACTCTTTGGTTCAGTTTCAGTTCATAATTCAAAGTAGGAGGGATCTGGCTTGAACTTCACTTAAAAATTACTTCCAAATTTGGGATTTTGCATCTTCATTAAAACCTCACAGAAATGGAAATGCAGAAGAGAGTGTTGCGAATATCACTGCTCTTGCATTCCAAAGAAATCATGTTGACGTTATTTCTGTAGGGAAAGCAAGTGCCTCTGCAGAATCAGCCTACCCGCTGTCACAGGGCATCATGAAGCGAAGAAATCCAAGAATATTTTCATCTTTGCTTTTACTCCCTGCTCCCCATCATTCCCATTCAAAGCAAAGCACTCTGCAACACCATTCGCCCACTTCAGAAAAATCCATTAGAATACTTTTTATCAAATTCCAGATCACCAGTAAAAACAGACGTGACAATGTCTTCTCACAACTTCAGTGTCTTTTTCCTCTTGCTGCTGTGCACTGTTTTAGTAGGAAATACATTTTCAGAGCAGTCCCGTGACTTAAAATATGAGCATAATCCTGATTTTATTCATTTTACCTTGGAATTTGACACAGCTCCTGTCATAACACATATTAATACACCTTCATCAAGCTTGGAATGAACCCCATAGTTTTAAAAAGCTTTCGCTTTTAGAGTCAGCATGCCAAGCATTTCTCCCATCACTCCTCAAAAGGGAATGACAGGCTGTATAAAGTAAGCCTGCACAAAAGCAGGTTTTGATCTTTGGTGGAAATAAAATGATCATAACGTTGTTCACAGCTTATAGTTCTGTCCTTCAATTTACTTTTTAGTTACTGGTAGACGTTTAGACTACATTAGAAACCATTTATGATCTGTTAGAGCAGGGCAAGAATATCTTTGGAGCAGCACAGGATCAAAACACCAGTCTAGGGTCCTTACAGCCTTCCTTTCCCTCCAGCAGCAGGAGGCAGATTGACCCTACCAGACACTGCCTCACAGAAGTACATACCTGGCACTTACTACTGGAAGAAAAAGTGAAAGCTAGAGTTTCACAAGTGAAAATGGTGAAAATGAAATTAGGGCTGGGATTTTTGTCACTTGAGAATTACTTTTGCAGCTGTCAGGAAGCAGGCTGCTAGTTGCTAGGAGCAACGATAATAATACTTCTTATATAATGCTTTTCATCCCCAGTTTTTAAAGCTTTTTACAAAGAAGGTCACTGTCATTATCACCATTTTACAGGCAGGAAAAGCACTTGTTTGTGCACCAGTTTCCCTTAGGACGACCAGCAGGACAGTAGTGAAGGCAGGAGCAAAATCCTGCTCTTCTCTTCACAGGCCTTGAGGTCAGCTAATCATTCAGGAGGCTTTTGTTTATGTACCTTCACTGCTTAAACTGTTGAGAAATTTTGCTTTTAATTAGCTTTTACTGCCTCACAGATTTTAGACATCATGCAGGAAGATGCCTTTCCACAGGACATCATAAGTCAAAGATCCTTTCCAAATTAAGGTTTTGCTTTGGACATATATGTGTTTCTGAGACAAGTCCAAGGTAGTTGCAAAGCAGAAGCTGAGGTGCTTGCCTGGGGTTGCTTCCTGCAGGAAAGAGAACAAAAGAGGATTTTGATTACAAATGGAAAGTGAAAAGGAGAGACAAACCCTAAAAAGCCCTAAAAACTACACGAATATGCCCAGATTTGGCAAAGAAATAGCTTTAAAAGGTTAATCTTTCATTGAGAGCAGGCAACAGTGGGACAGAAGGGGTGGATGGTAGAAGAATATCAGGTTGTAGCTCCCAACACCAGCTGGTCTCTGCTTCTTCAGAATTAGCTTTTGTTTCTAAGGACTCCTTCAACTCCTTTCCATTTGATTTCTTGATGAGACGTGATTTTTTGATTGCTGAAAGAAATTGCTTTTTTCTCAGCTGTTCCAGATTCGTAATTTAATGACAGATTTTTAGGAGCAAACCTGATCGGCACTTAGCAAAATGCAGAGAGAAACCCAGACATGAAGAGGCTCTTCATTCTTATCCCTTGTGTAAGTGAAGGGCTTTGTTTCAACTAATATTCAAATTAGAATACAGGATGTACACTAGGCAGCACAGCACCATCCAAGGGGATCCAGAGTAAGAGCCAAAACGAGTAAGCAGCTTTCCCACCTGCTAACACATATGCTGCCATCTGCAACTTACTGACCAAGGGGGAAGTTTGATCTTTTCCAAAGCAATGGCAGCGTGCTTTCGTTTGTGCTATGGCTGAGTGCCTTTAGCTGTCCTGTGCTAGTGCCAGAATATTTGTTGTCACTGATGTTCGGCCAATCCTGCACTGTTTTACAGCCAGGTTTTGCACAGCACTACCAGTAAGGGCCAGATTTCACCCACTGCATATTTCTTCCAAAAATGTGATATGCTTCTGTACTTCACAACACCAAATTCATTGCAAAGTACTATGAGAGATCACACTGTATTTTTTTTAGAGGAAGCAAGAGCCTCATGTTAATTTCTCCTGATTTTATGAAAGTCCTTACAAACTAAATGAAAATCAGTTTTCCTTTACATCATTAATCCAAACACACGCCTGCAGAAGTTTTTCGTAAATTAGAAGCTTGATCCTAAGAATCCTATAAAGTGAGTTTAAATAAATATTAAAGGATTAGATAGAATTGTATATAATTTATATAATTTGTGGAAAAATTCTTCAATTTTTAAAAAATCTTGCAAAAACTATGAATCTATGCTGTCTTACATAAAGTCGAAAAAAAAAAAAAGAAAGGGATACATTTCTACCTAGCAAACAGGGGCTTTCTTGTGAAAAAGATTTATTAATTTGCAATAGAAGGAAAGTCTGAGGAAAGCAGTAGTATCTTTTAGCCAACCATATAGGCTGCTTTAATGAAACCAGACAATATTTTAGGCTCATAAATCCCTTCTCTTCACGACTGACAAAGACTAGAAAAATCTCCAACACCACTCTGCAATGTAAGCTTTTTAAATCCAGATGCCAAATTGATTTTAAATTTTTTATTAACATAAGTTCTCATTTATAAATTGCAAATTCTGAGTATTTTGGTAAGAAAAGATTTGCAAAATGATTGCGCTGACATGTTGTATAGCTACATTTAGGAACATTTGCCAATCAATACTTTCTTTAACTTGCTTTTATCATATTTGGATAAATATAGCAAATCAGTTAATGAGAAAACATTCTTCTAATCTCACTTTTCAGCCAGCAAGGCCATACACTGCTTGAATTTTGTAAGATAGGACTGTCAGTACACCCAGAAAGAAAGAAGAAGAATTTCAAAGCAGCTAGTTGAAAATTACTATATAAACCAGTTTGCAAGAAAATAGTTCACAATTCATAAGCATAATACATACATATTCTAAATAAAATTTACTATGTAATTAAACACCTGTTTATCCTGTAGCTGTTGCAATATATACAGTTCTTTAAAGTATCACACACAACTTCTGTGGAGCCGAGTAATCACAGCAGACACTGGATTTTAAAAATTTCCTGCCATATTGTGGTTATCCTGACAAAGATAGGACCTTCAAAGTGTCAGGTTGCAGCCCTGGATAGCGAAAAATCAAGAGAAAGAACATAACATCTGACTCCAAACCTTCATTGTTCTAAAGTCAGTTACATTTCTGATTCAATAAGTCTCAGATAAATCCAAATCTTGCTTCCAAACAATGATTGGATGTGGAGTACTGTCACAGGCAACACTCTAAAGTTTCAACATCATCACGGAATCAGGCCTGCATGATTTTGTGGATGCCTGCAGCTCCATTTAGTGATGGTATTGCTCTAAATATCCTAGTGAACCAGGCCACTGAAGACAAGGGTGAATACACCTGTGAAAACAAAAGTTCATTGACAGAGCTTCAGTGGTTTCCAGCTTTGAGAAGGACAATGTAAAGTGATTACTGCATTATACTTAGAAGCTTCAGATTTAATTTTCTGTTCCCTGTAGAGCAAATTATTTTGGATTTCGATAGCCATCTGCCCATAGCATCATATTGTTTCATTATGGAGTGTGACGTAGGTGAATGATGTCATGATAAACGTGCATAAAGTTCTTTTAATAAAGAGTTTATACTGCTTAAAAATATAAATCTAGGCAGCATGAATCTACATAATACGTAAAAATTTGAATCTACATAGTGCCTATCAGCAGTTCTGAACAACACTCATATTTTACCAGGTTCAAGAACATATCCATTTTAACTTGAGTTCTCTGTATCCTCTTTTTTGCAATTAACCCCAAGACTTTTACCTGCAGTCTCAGAATATATAGGAAATTATTTACTGTTATATAATACCTTGTGCATCTACATACATCAATGTAGTACTAACATCTAATTTTATAGTACTACTTTTCTCATTGAGTAAAGCTGAAAAAGCAACTGTGGATGTTGTTCTGCTCTCTATATGTTGCTGCAGCTGGTTCGCTACTAATCTTTTGTGCATATAAGCAGCTAAACCTGCAGACTTTTTAGAATAGACAGAGAAAACTAATATTCTTTCAGTTTTCCACCTGACACACAAAGAAATTCCACCAGCAGTTCAGGGTTTTCAGGTTGGTCTAGATATTGGGGCACTATTATTTTTTCTAAGAGAGGCTCTGTAGGCCAGTAATTGAATTATTTTAAATGTTTCAATTTCTCCACATTCATTTATGAAACAGAGATTCATTCTCACTTCAGGAAAATAAAAGACCTATTTTATTCTTTTCTTTTTTCCTAAAGTTTTTTCCTCTGTAAAACAATAATACCAGTAAGCTCTAACAAGTGGCCTCTAGAAATGAAAGGAGAGAGCTTGCTTTAATACTTGTCCTGCCCTGTCCTGGACTATCATTTTAACCTATATTCCACAAAGCTTTTACAGTATCTTTTTATTTCATTTATACTTTGAATAGCTTGTCTTTAATTATGATCTGAAATGGCACTTGCTGTAAGACTAATACATGATCTCTCAAAAAAACCCTGTGAGATCAAGTTTTACATTTTTTTATTTTATTTTTTAAAGTTATTTGACTGTCTTTCATGCATAAATAGGATTTGAATAGTTAATTTGTAAAAAAACCCCAAACCAAATAACAAAACCTGCAGGTTAAATGATATTGGCAACTTACTGAAATTTAGAAGGATATAATTTCATTTGCAGATGATTGATGTAATGTTGTTTCAGGTTCCTGAAAAACTAAGTATGTTCATTAGAGGTTATAAAGCATCCTTGTGGCATCTAATTACTTAAGGATGAAAGATTAATAGAAAATAGATATTTTATTTTTTTTTCACTTTCATACAATAAATGGATATTTGGAGAAAAAGTGGGAGAAAAGAATAGACACATGTTCTTTACTAATTACTGTGGATCACAGATCTCAGATTACAGTTTGGGAGACATCAAAATAAATCATAAAAGAAAGCTACACATATCAGAATGATAACATGAAAAGAATAGATGTGTGGGAAGATAAAAGAAAATGGAAATCTGGGAGCAAAAATCAACATAAAACATTTTGATAATTTTTTGAAGAAGACAAGGGTCAGAGAGTACAGCCAGACTGATCAAGAGAAAGACAGTGGACTGTCAGAGATGTAGAAAGTGACCAAGAACTTAAATTGGCTAACCGGAAATATGGTTATAAGTCTACATTATGCTAATTTTTTTTTTTTAGTAGTAGGGAGAATCATAGAACTAGAAAAACTTAAATTTTTAAATTGGTTTTGTTGATCATCAGATCAATTATGATCTCAAAGATTTGTCAGCTGCCAATCTTATCAATATTTTATTATTTGTATTCAAAAGATGAGTAAGACAAACTTTCATTTTTTAAACTACCTTGTTCTTCTTTTAGGTACTTTATGTAGTAACTTCAAAATTTGAAATCCATTTTCTCATTCTGAGTTGTGAACTTACATATATGTTCTGATTGCTAACAGACAATGCAGTCTTAGCTTAGGAAATAAAAAAAAAAAAAAAAAATGGGGGTATTCCCTATTTATTAACTGCCATATGACTTTAGGGTCATATTTGCTCAGTCTCCTAGTAGAAATATTGTTTTTACTCTTTGTCATGTCTCAAACGCAGCATAGAAGCAGGAAGTCAAGCTGTGTTCTTTTTCTGCTCATGCATCACCCACAGCTCTGCAATTACAACTTATGGAGTGAAAAGGGAAACAGAAGGACTGAGAAGATTTTGTGGTATAAAAAAAAATGTAAAGTTTCTTCTTATATTGTACAGGTTAAGAAATAATCCAGCCAATGACCTGTTTGTGAACTACAGAATTTTTTAGAATTGTTTAAAAAAAATAATATGAATAAAACCCAGAAATGTTTTATTATTTACTATTTAAGCTAAGCAGCTTTCCACAGTAGAAATGCATCATTCAGATTTGAGAAGACCAACTAGTTATGGTCTACAAGACATTTCTCTTCAAAAACATGGGGTATTCCATTTAAAATTAAGAATAAGGATGTATAGAGTGACTAGAAGGAAATTCAATATCAAAGCACTGATATTTGCTAAACTGGAGAATTATCTCCCCAGGAAAAAGGTAGAAGCTTTTTTACTTGTTACAATTTAAATTAACTAAGAGAAGAACAAACAATAATGTAGTAGACAACCATTTTGCTAAAACATAAAGGATGGAAACAGAATGAAGGAGTAATTACCATGACAGTATCAGTAGCATCTGCAATATTAAATAACTGTACATAGATTCCCTTTTTTATTACATGTTATTGAGACACAGAACCTGGTCCTACAGAGCTTCTCCACTAGCAAACCTTTATATGCCTACAAAATACCCCTATCAAATTACCTTTACGGGGCAAAATTATATCTTTTTGCAAGAAGGGTGTCATTTCCTAGCACTGCTACATAATCATAAGCCCTCTGGGACATGGTAATGCCAAATTTATAATCCTGCTGTGCTTTTTATGTGTGTGTTTTCAAAAAGAAATATTTATACTGATACAGCAAAATGCTTGAATCAGCCCAGTATGTGTCGTTTAGATGTTCTCTCAAAATCGTAAGGAATATTAAGAGAAATATGGTGTTTCATTGACCTTAATGTAAGCATTATACAGAGGAAACTACAAGAAAATATTAAATATTTTTATTTTATTTGAAAAATATTAAACATGACATCCAATGTATCAGCTGTTAATAGCATACATTTCTTGTGCTGCTTCTTGGGATGTAATCAAAGAAAAACAAATTACTAATATGTCAGATATGGAAATTCAAATCTCAGTAGCATTTTGTACACTACATTCATATATAAATATTATCATTCCCATGTGGACCTTTTCTGTATTCTTTTCCTTTATTTTTTTGTATAATACAGCACTGAAGTATGTTTGATGTACTGCCATGGTCATACTGGGATATATACAGAATAAAAGAATGTAAAAAAAAAAAAAAAAGATAAAAAGAAATAAGAGGAATATTGTACTTAATTTTTTTCTGTAGGAAAATGCTAGCAAATGTAGCATTCTGTAACTGGCTTTTGTTGTTTCTGTCCTACTTCCTCTGCCACCCAAAAGGCTACCACCCACTGGCAAATCTGATAACCCTCACAAGATGAGCTTCTGCATGCAGAGAAAGAGAGCAAGGCCCTCTAGGTGCTCTGAATCACAGTCTGAGCCACTAGGGAGGAGCAAGAAAATAAAGCAGAACATAAAAGGTACAGTGAAGAACATGAATTAATTCTTCACTATGGACTTTCCCACATTGAAAGCTAGGTGAAAAGGTGTGCAAGTCATCATCTCAGCACATAGACACAAAAAGCCTGTGAAGATAATCTCATTTACAATTTTGTTGCTTTTTTCTTATGTTGACACTGAATATTTGAGGCCAAAACCTTTGACTTTGAAGCCTATTTTAGTTTTTTCTTAATCCTTTCTATCTTTAAATACAACACACAGAACACATTAACCTGCATTAAATTATTTTATATCTAGGAAAACGTTCAATGAAAGCAACATGCCAAAAATATAAAATTAAGCTAAATTATTAAAATGAAGTTTTAACTATTACACATACTTTGAATTATTCCCAATTTTTATTATGAAATTTCAATTGTACTTTTCATTATTATTTTCATACCTAACCAAATATCAGAATTTCTTCTGGAACATAAAGATACTGTTGATGATCATGCCATAATTGCATAGCAAGTTGGAAAACTATTCTATAAAAAGATTACAAAATTCTATGAAAACACATTTTTCCAACAGTTTCTTTTGGTCAAGAATATGAAAAATATTGCTATAGATAAATAATTTTAGGTTTATATTGTCAGCTCCTATTTATTTTTCAATAATTTTTAAAGTATAATGAAGAAGATAAGTTTACCTTAATACTGTGCTTTGTTAATATGGCCCTGCAGAACGCTGTTCAGACAAGCAACAAAATTAGTTTAACAGCAACACGTATTTCTAAACATAAGACTTACCAGTATAGTATTTTTAATACTAGTTAAATGATCATGAAGAAAACTCTGGAGCTGTTATCTGTTATCACTGAATAACAGTATGCTTTCTACAGACACTCAAGTTTAAGTTTAAAGAAAACCAAGTGTTGAACTGCAACAAGCACTGCATGTTTGTAAACTTATTACTGCCAAATACATCAATTAAACTGTCACTCTGCATGTGTTGGTTTTGGCTGGGATAGAGTTAATTTTCTTCACGGTAGCTGATATGGGGATATGTTTCAGATTTGTGCTGGAAACAGTGTTGATAATACAGGGATGTTTTAGTTATTGTTGATAACTAAATTGCCAAGGCCTTTTCTGCTTCTCACCTCACACCACCCCATCAGTGAGCAGGCTGGATGCTGGGTATGCAGGAAGCTGGGAGGAAGCACAGCTGGGACAGCTGACCCCAACTGACCAAAGGAATATCCCATACCGTATGATGTCATGCTCAGCTTATAACACTGGGGGAAGAAGAAAGAAGGGAGGATATTCAGATAACGTAATTTGTCTTCCCAAATGATGGAGCCCTACTTTCATGGAGATGGCTTCCTGCCAATGGCAAGTAGTGAATGAATTTCTTCTTTTGTTTTGCTTGTGCAACTGGTTTTCACTTTCCCTTTTAAATGCTGTTTATATCTCAACACACTTTTACTCCTCCGCATCCCACCAGAGTGGGGAGTGAGTGGCTGGGTGGTGTTTAGCTGCCAGCTGGGATAAATAATGACAGAGAAAAATGCAAACAAGGCCTCAAACACTAACTGAGCAAGACTGGATAGGAGGAAAAATTTCCTCACTGAAAGGGTTGTCAAACACTGGAACAGGCTGCCCAGGGAAGTGGTTGAGTCACTATCCCTGGAGGTATTTCAAGGATGTGTAGATATGGTGCTTAGGGACAGGGATTAGTGGTGAACTTGGCAGTATTAGGTTAACAGCCGGTCTCGATCTTAAAAGTCTTTTCCAACTTAAATGATTCAATGATTCTATATCGAATACATTCAAGTTATTTCATCAGTTTGCTATGTTTCAATCTAGCCTGTGGTCAAGACTGTTGCATTTCCTACCCTTTTGCATTATTTCTGTAATTTCTTTTTTACTTACATTCCTTATCAGAATCCATACTGCAATCTGTGATTTCAATACAGCTTTTCACTTGAATTAATATTTAGATAAGCAGGCAACCTCAGAAAAACACTGCAGCCCTCACTGTGCCCGCTGTGCTCTTCAGAGACTTTCGGCACAACTTTCTACTCTGCCAGCTCACCAACTTGGTGAAGGATGTAGTTGCCCTGGGCAGGGTTGTTCTACCCACCTAAAGCATCTTGTATGAAAATTAGAATACAAGCCAAAGAGACTGCTAGATAACACCATGCAACTTAGGCGAACAGAATGTACATGGCCAGTTTGTAACAGTCCGGTTATATGATGGCCAGAAGTTACACTTCTGAAAACACAAACAGTCCTTCAGCAGTCATAGTCTTCATGTCTTTCCTACAGACATCTATTTTCCTAGAAGAAGGATATTGCTTTGTGTTTACTATATAAATTTTATATCCCACTTCTTTTTTCCACAGACTGCTTCAAGTGACCAGCACAGATTCTGTTAGCTTCAGTCTGGTAGTTAAAGGTTAGAGAGGGAACCTGACACTGGAAGAAGTGTATTAACTGAATATAATAAATCTTCTCACTGTGCTAATGCAGCATATTTTTATGGGGGCCTTTAAAGAATGTTTAAAACCAGCATTGACTCAAACTATATCTTGAAGTAGCAAATTGTCTGAAGATTCCACTGTTAATTTATCCACACCTATGAAAGCTCGCTAGGCCCTGGCAGATAAACCTCAGGTGTAAAGGGTGGGGCCAGTTCTGCGCACGCTGAGCCTCACCTAA